>KN885561.1:105047-134275 GCA_000934455.1 Apostichopus parvimensis | reverse complement strand
GGATTTTACCGTGGTGTACAGGAATATATTGGTGAAACTTTCTTTGAATCACGTGGAAGGATAGGTACACCGTCTTCAAATGTGACAGTTCGCTGGATGGACTGAATTGTAGTTTAGACAAGATTGGGAAATTGATACACAGTCTTTAATGTACATGTTGATTGAATAGTTTTAATTGTAAGTTCGTAAGAGTCGATACAATGTCTTCAAATAGCCTATATAATAGTTGGTTGAATAAATCGAATTAAATTAGGCTGATTGTTTATTAAAAAGTACAATTCTGATATTCGATTTAAATGACCGATTTTGCAGGCCTTGGTAGAATGAAGCGAAGCGATATACAGTACATATACAATGCACCCACAATAATGTGCTCTTTCCGCCATACAAAGAGTGCTTTACCGCCATGGCGGTAACATGGCGGATTGGCATTTTTTCTATGGCGGAAAGAGCACATTTTCTATAGTGGAAAGTGCAGATCGCGGAATGACACAGCCCCCCTGTTATTTTACACACCATTAATTTCCATCTAGCGAGTAACGGTATCTGTCTTTCAAACTATAACTTACAACCTACCAGTAAATGAATTACAGAGTAGTAAGGTATTTGTTAATTGAGTGGTCAAATCCACCTATATGCCTAGCCATGTAAAGGATGCTTTAACTTTTCACTCTAGGCTACAATATTACTGTAAAACATTGCTCTCTGAGTCATTAAAATATTACATTTTCAATATTGATCTACTTCATCCATATTTTCGTGTATGTATAAAATGTTGGACATGGCAGCTTCTCTAAACAATTACCAAATAGTGGAAGGTTAAGAGATCTTGATGAAAATATCTTGATGAAAATATTTTGTTTCAGAAATCATGGAGGAAGAGGACAGAGAGGATGGAGACAGTGATGAAGCTAATGCAGATAGTGATGAAGTCACAGCAGACAGCTGGCAGGAGGCCTGTTGGGTGGTCATCAGTTCCTACTTTGATGAGAAAGGTTTGGTCCGACAACAGTTAGATTCCTTTGATGAGTTCATACAAATGTCTGTGCAGAGGATTGTTGAGGAAACTCCGGCTATTGACTTGCAGGCCGAGGCGCTGCATATGTCGGCTGAAGAAGAAATACCTGTAAGTTAAAAAACAAAACTTGTCTACTTAATGTTAAAATCTGCTGTAACTCATGTTTATTTCTTATTAATGATACTTGTCTTTAGCTTGATCATACAACCCATCTGTGGGGATCATGAAGAACATGTGGTCCTGTGACTGCTATTGAAACATTTGAACATAAAATATATTCCTGGTTGTGTTGTAACTAGAGATCCAAGGAACATGGAACTAAAAAATAAAACATTAACATCAATTTACATCTAGATGCGGATTTATCGACACTGATACATTGATTTATTAATTGTAGTTTGTCGAAAAAATTGAAACTTTCCACCCCTTATTGTGAATTTATGATTGTATTGTGTTACTGTGGTCAGTTTCTTTGTGAGTACATCAGTTATTATTACTTATAAAGAGAAATACAATGTATTTAACTGCCTTGTTTGACTTAAGTTAGAACTGGTTGAGGAAATGCAAAATGATTGTAATCCTCTCTAATCTATAAAATTTGGGATTCCTGTGAGTTCTATGAAAATGAAATATTGAATGTGGGCTGCTTGACAAATAATGGAGTTAGATACATGCTAGTTGTACATTTCTTGAGGTGTGGGCAGATTATTAAAAGACTATTATCATGACTGGGAGTTGATATGGAAAAAGAATTATCTTCATTTAGGTTAACCAATGTTCTCAATTTAATCAAGGTAACCCTCGATCAGTATGCCTGTTAAAGCATTGTTTACTTGATTTACATTTCAAAAGAAAAGCAAGAATGAATTTCAAAGAAACATTAAGCTGTAAAACCAGTGTTGAAATTCAAATTTGCAGCTAGATTGTGGTTATACAATTTCATCTGGTCGCTGGTCAGTAGCCTCCTGGTCCAAATAAAGTTTCTTCCAGAGATGCAGTATATATACCGTATGCTAAGGCTGTCCACATAGGAACTTGGCCCGAGACTAAAGTATCGTTTTTCCTGATCACCCAACAGACAAGATTTCTATTAAATTTTGAGCAAATCTACCTGTCCAAACCAACTCACTGGGAGAAAGATGGTTCGCCATCCCCTATGATGCCAAACGAAGCCCGCCTAAGGAACCTGACGTAAGTATTTAAATCATGCTTGGTTGGTCATGTTTTATCCTTTCTCTGATGTTAAGAACCTACACATTTTCAAGAGACCAACTCCGTTGCTTTTTCGATCATCTTGTGGAGAACCAGGTCTGTGCGGTTTGTTTCCACATATCAGAGAATCGGGTATCGCGTCGCAAAATGCGACACCCAGATTGTCAGGTCGCTACACAAGTGGAAAGATGCATAGCAGTTCTTGTACACAGGAGCCACAGTATGTTATAAAAATGAAACACAAAAAGTAAGAAGAAAAATGATTCAGAACCTTCAATATTGCAACACGGCATTTGAACGCTTACTTTGTCCGCTCTACAAATTTCAGATATTCTGCTCCCTTATACGTCGACATCACAAAATCCATTATTAAAGACGGGACGGATGTGCAGGAGACGCAACATCAAAAGACATTTCTCGGGAAGATCCCTATCATGCTTCGGTCCACCTACTGCCTTCTAAACGGTCTTACGGATCGTGATTTAACAGGTCAGAGAGATTCTACGTTTAGCGAATCCTGCGTAACTTTTAAGATTGCTACTCTTTGGTCTTCGTTCCTTCCCTTTCTGGCATTTTGCAGACGTCTAGATTGTCGGGTCTTTCTCGGGTTTTCTATTTTGTGACAGTTGTTGTCTTTCTTTAGGGTTTGCAAGTCAATATTACAGTGGAATTGAACTTTGTGTGTACATGGATCAATTAAAATGGTGGTTCATTGTCAATATTGATGTTTATTTCAATACCATCTTTGTTATATATAATATAGTTTAAAGTGAGGTATGGCACATTCAATTAATGTACCTTTTCATGTTAAATACTGATTTACCTTTGTAACATGTGTATGAGGGACTCTGATAACCTTGCTCCAGGTTTTGGTGGTCAATTTATCGTATCGGCCTTGTTTATCGTCTTATGCAGAATTGTCAGAATGTCCCTTAGATCCCGGCGGGTACTTCATCATCAACGGATCAGAGAAGGTCATCATCGCTCAAGAGAAAATGGCCACCAACGGGGTGTACGTCTTTCAAAAGAAGAGCAACAAGTACGCCTTCACTTCAGAGTGTCGTTCCTGCCTGGAGAATTCCTCTCGTCCGACAAGTACCATGTGGGTTCATCTCATGACCAGGGGTGGATCGGTAAGTGGCAAATGTTTCAAAGTATCGTCAACTCATTGAGAGATTTATCAGTAAGCGTAACAAAGTGAAATTTTTGACTAACAAATGAGTGGACCAGTGTCACTGCTTTGGCTTCTAAAATTCATGGCAATTCACTAGCAAGTTTCAAAGAAGCACACCAAATTGTATTGGTACTTTTAAGTGTGGTGGTTGTTGTGCCTTAAAAATTTGGAATAACACACATAATATCTGAATTTGGAGGAATGATTGCAAGTTCAGTCTAATTTCATTCTAGCAAAGAACTTTTTATCCATGTAATTACATGAAAAGGCTAGCATCCATTACACGATTTGACCGAGTTTAATGTCATAAATGGAAGTATGTTAACAAAATGGTGATCCTAATAGTAAGCTCACTTAACAAGTCAAGACCAGGGATTAAATGAACATCAGGTCGTCCTCGGCATCATACTTTAATTCGTACTGTACCTCCATTAATTTCAGGGTTCAAAGAAGAGTTCCATCGGCCAGAAGATCATTGCTATCCTGCCCTACATCCGTCAGGAGATTCCAATCATGATCGTCTTCAGAGCTCTCGGGTTTGTGGCAGACAGGGATATCTTGGAGCATATCATCTATGATTTTGATGATCCCGAGATGATGGAAATGGTAATTCCTGTTTTGTTTCCTTCCTAGTTTTACAGGATTTTTCTTTTGTGGGATGGGGATGAGGGTGAGAGAGGCACTTAATTATAAGGTAGTAGGTTGTTCATTGATGTTTTAAATTGTAAGATTTTCTTAACATAATTTCAAATATGCAAGTACTTTTGTGAAATGGTAATTTTATTAAAGAAAATCAGAGGCAGAATAAACTATTTTGGATTTGTCAACCTTGATAAATCTTTAGTTTTTTTTTTCTATAAATATTTTTTTATATTCCTTTTTTTCCTCAGGTGAAACCATCTTTGGATGAGGCATTCGTCATTCAAGAACAGAACGTAGCTTTGAATTTCATTGGAGCAAGAGGTGCCAGACCAGGTGTTACAAAAGAGAAGAGGATCAAATATGCTCGTGAAATCCTACAGAAGGAGTTACTCCCTCATGTTGGAATTAGTGACTTCTGTGAAACCAAGAAAGCTTACTTCTTGGGGTGAGGAACATCAAAGTTTTTCTTTCAAAGATGAAATTTCAAAATAGATTGAGGTCTTTAGTGAGTTAAAATATGTTATTGTTGCTCTTTTCCTTGTCATACATGAATCAGTTCCTCTTAAGGATTCAGTTGATTTGTTTTTGTTTATTCCGTTGATCTTGAACGGTTAGTGCAAAATTTGGATGTCAGTATGAGCTCACAGTGTTTTTGGTGATAGTCAACAGATAGAACTGAATTCTACTATTCAGTTTATCACTCAGAAGTCATCTCTCTTTCTCTCTTATTCCTACAAAATTTCAAGTATTGCACCTAAAATCATACCCACAAAATCCGTCCCCTCTTTACCTCCCTCTATTCTCCAAGCCTAACAACAACATGCAACGAAAATTCAGACAAGTTGTAGACTAACGTAGATCACAGAATAGATCTAAAGAGCGATGACATTTTTTCAAGATGACTCGCTCACACTCTTGGAATGAGTTTTGAATACCATTATATGTGCTTGTGTTTAAAATAAGTAGTCATCACACATATAGTTCAATCACGTGGTTGGAAGAAAAGGCCGAGTTTGAGTAACATTGTTACACCTTTATCTCTGACACAGGTACTGTGTCCACCGTCTGTTACTTGCAGCTTGCGGGAGGAGAGAATGCGACGACCGGGATCACTATGGCAACAAACGTTTGGACCTTGCTGGCCCTTTACTGGCCTTTCTATTCAGAGCTCTGTTCAAGGGTCTTCAGAAGGAAGTACGATACTACGCACAGAAGTTTGTCGACAAAGGAAAGGTAAAAGTGGAGAAATTCTTCCTAAATGTTCGAAAGAAGAAGAAGTAGTAAAAAGTGATTTAAATCTGCAACTGGGAGACTGGACCGAGCTCTGTTATGTACCTCTTTGAGATAAAAGGGGCAAAACCTGTTTCAGTAAATTAGGTAGCTTTGCATAGGGCAGAGCTATAGATGTGACATGTTTAGGAGAGGTATTAACCCTCCCCTTATTTGTCAACCATTATGACATAAGTCTTTCAGTTTTAACAAGGAGTCAATACGACCTGTTTGAATCTGTCATCGCTTCATTCAGTCTCCGTGCAATGGTCCCTTGTCAACTATAAGCATTCTTTGGCACCGGTTTCATTTTGTGAACTGTCTAATCAGGAAAGAATATTTTGAGTTGAAAGTTTTTTGTAATGATAAAAGCAGACAGATAAAACTATTGCTTACTCTGTAGCTCATTTACTTAAACACCGTACCAGTCCTGTATCAAAAGAAGGTTAAACAAAATACAGTGAAGATATCATAGAACATATTCATCAATGTTCAACATATGAGCGACTTGTGAGTTAAGTGATCCCAAAGAATTAAATTATTAAAAAAAATTGTTTAATTGTTGTTTGCAGGATTTCAATGTTGAGTTAGCCATCAAGACAAGAACGATCACCGATGGGTTGAAGTACTCCTTAGCCACCGGTAACTGGGGTGACCAGAAAAAAGCTCATTTGGCTAGGGCTGGTGTGTCTCAGGTAGGTTTACGAGAAACTACATTGAAAAGCAAAATTGTTGGCAATTCGTCATTTTATGTGGAATTGTTAAAGATGGAGTACATGTAGATTAACATCTGAAGGGCAAATCATATTAGATATGATGATATCGAAAGTTGATCTAACTGTAGCTAGAACAGGGCACACTGCTTGCTATACATATTGGCAGCTTAGATATAAGAATGCCTTAAAACAACACTCGGGGGTTCCTTCCATGAACTATCAGCAATTAAGTCTAACACTCAGAAAATACCTATCCTTTTCCTATTATTATCGTACACAAGATAGTTATTGAAGAAATGTCTCTCACACATACCTGCTCAGTGATAATTTTTATGCGCTTTTTTGCAAATGATTGACCAGCTGTTTCAAATAGTGTTTGGTTTATAATGGGTTCCCATGCTGGCCTTCATCATCACAGAGTATGAAGAAGTTACTTAGTCCCATCACCAAAATGACTGAAAGTCTCACACTTTCCAATTTACAATTACTATTTCCCTTGGGCTACAAAAACCATGTAGCCCAGTCGATCCAGGTATTTTATAGGTAGTATCGACGTACTGTCTGTGATATTTTATTCTGTTTAATACAAGTTACTAACCCAGAATGGATTTTTTTTCTGATATATTTTATCCAGGTACTCAATAACTGATCCAGGTAGTTCATAGGTTGTATTGATGTACTTTTTGTAATATTTCATTCTGTTTAATACT
Organism: Apostichopus parvimensis; assembly: GCA_000934455.1. Classification (NCBI taxonomy): domain Eukaryota; kingdom Metazoa; phylum Echinodermata; class Holothuroidea; order Aspidochirotida; family Stichopodidae; genus Apostichopus; species Apostichopus parvimensis. Next base: position 127,534 of record KN885561.1, on the reverse strand, counting down.
TGCTAACCAGAATGGATCTTTGTTCCTGATATATTTTATCCAGGTACTCAATATACTGATCCAGGTAGTTCATAGGTTGTATCGACTACTGTCTGTGATATTTTATTCTGTTTAATACTTACTAACCTAGACTGGATCTTTTTTCCTGATATATTTTATCCAGGTACTCAATATACTGACCCAGGTAGTTCATAGGTTGTATCGACTACTGTCTGTGATATTCTATTCTGTTTATTACAAGTTACTAGATCTTTTTTCCTGATATATTTTATCCAGGTACTCAATATACTGACCCAGGTAGTTCATAGGTTGTATCGACGTACTGTCTGTGATATTCTATTCTGTTTAATACTAGTTACTAGATCTTTTTGCCTGATATATTTTATCCAGGTACTCAATATACTGATCCAGGTAGTTCATAGGTTGTATCGACGTACTGTCTGTGATATTCTATTCTGTTTAATACAAGTTACTAGATCTTTTTTCCTGATATATTTTATCCAGGTACTCAATAGACTGACATTTGTGTCCACCCTGTCTCATCTGAGACGGCTTAACTCTCCTTGCGGCCGTGATGGCAAGCTTGCCAGACCCAGACAGCTTCACAACACTCAGTGGGGAATGGTCTGTCCTGCTGAAACACCAGAGGTAACATCTATTCCTTATATATACTCAGTCTAGTAGTTTGCATGTCAATGTGCTAGGCGTTCTGTAGTCCAAGTCAAAAGAACTAATAACGCTATAGAAGGTTTTGTGCCAGTGTGCAGAACATTACCACCTTCAGTTGTCTGCCTATCGAGCTATCCAGCCTTGAGTTGTAGTTTACTCCATATGAAATATTTCCATGCTGGTGGTGCCTTTTGGAAGTATACTTCTCGCATACCCTGTTAAGCGATGGTTAAAAGCCACGTTTTCTCTGTTACAACTCTGAAAGCAGGTGGGGAAGGATTTATGCAACTCTTTCATACATTATAAAGGCACACAAATCATGCAGAGAAATTCGACTGCCAGGAAGCTACGAAAATGAAGTTTAGTCAATGTTGAAACTGCAAAAATTACTTTCAGAAATTGGATTTCAGACCAAGTGAGATCATGAATGATTAGTCTTGTTCTTGAATTGCTTGCCTGTTCTGTTCATTGAGGGTTATTTCTTGGGTGAAGTTTGAGTTAAGGATTCTTTATTTTATTTTTTTTCAGGGACATGCTGTAGGCCTTGTGAAGAATCTGGCCCTCATGGCCTACATCTCTGTCGGCTCTCAGCCCAGCCCCATCTTGGAATTTTTGGAGGAGTGGAGTATGGAGAATCTGGAAGAAATAGCACCGTCAGCTATTCACAAGTAAGTTAGTCTCGACATGGGGTCCATTACATCTTAGCACAATGTGGAATAGCCTGGTGAGATTAAGATTAATAGGTGCTGTCATTTGTGGAGCGAGAACCATTTAGCCAGCTTTTTGGCATTTTTAATAGAATTTTCATAACTATGGAATATGGAAATCTGTTAACACAAGAATTTAATTCCAATGCCTAGTCAAATTTCATTTGCAAATAAATGGCCAAAAAAAAAATAGTGGGAAAAAATTGAAAGTTTGTGATTTTCCATTTAGATGTGAAAACATTTTACATATGAAGAAATGTATGAATGCTGATCTGATGAAGCAAAAAATGTAGGAGTTTGTCTCAGCGTAGACAAGTTTAATTTTCAAAAAAAATTGGTTTGAACAATACTTAGTAGGTTTGGTAAATATTGTCCGAAATTTGTGAGCTGTCTCTCTTCATTTTAGTGCCACCAAGATCTTTGTGAATGGTTGTTGGGTTGGAATTCATCGTGATCCCGACCAGCTGATGAACACCTTACGTAAACTGCGTCGACAGATGGATATCATTGTGTCAGAGGTATGCAAATTTTGTTGTATTGTTCTCTCCATCCCATGTCTACTAATCCCCTTACATCTATCTCTTTGTGTTCACCATGCTCATTAACCTATCTGTGTTCTGTGCGTGTTTTTGTCCCTTCTGTTACTGTAACTTGTCATTCAGCCTCTGGAGAAGATCCTGCTAGGATCAAAACGTCAGGGTCATTTACTTTTACACATATTGTTCAACATATTAGATATGTAATATTATTGTGTCACAGGTATAATTTGTTTTATTGTCCAGTTGTTGTATAAATGGGTTACTGAGACAAGTGAATGCTTTTGTGTCAAAGATTGGTTGTGTTTTGTTTTATAAGATAAAGTAATTAGATATAATTTGAGTCATAGTTAATATCAATATTTTAAACTGAAATGAAATTCATTTGTTCTTACCTCCAAAGCCACTGTTGCATGTGTACATTAACCAATATACTCAGTTGATCTCTCTGAGTTAAGCATTGTTGTTTGCTCTAGTATTTTGTTTGTTATATCTTATTCAGTTAATGACTTTATTTATTTTTCATGACTTTTATTAACCAGGTCTCCATGGTCAGAGATATCAAGGAGAAAGAGATCCAGATCTATACAGACGCAGGGAGGATATGTCGCCCTCTGTTGATTGTTGAAGAGCAAAAGCTTCTCCTGAAGAAGAGACACATTGACATGTTAAAAGAGAGAGAGTACAACAATTACAGGTAAGAAATATTTCAAATAGATCGGTCTCTTTAGGTCAAAGGTCAGTGCCTTGGTCTGACAGATTGAATTGTCTTAAAGCTACTCTGTATTCTAAGCTGTCATTTTGTCACAGGCATGAGAGTCAAACAGAACTTTATCATTTAAAACTTGATATAAAGTCAGTATATTTAACACACAAAAAAAGCAAAAAACAAAATTGTTTTATCAAGGAATTCCCTTCTTATATAATTTGTTCTTATTTATGTGTTCTCCGATCTTAGATCTTCTTTACGTGTTGACTTAATACATGCCATTATTATTAAGGTGTACATTGTGTCTAAGATTTCTCCTGGTTGTTCTATTAGTTGGCAGGAGCTTGTAGCCAGTGGGGTGGTAGAATACATCGATACCATGGAGGAAGAGACAGTCATGTTGGCTATGTCACCAGATGACCTGAGGGACACAGGTGCTGTCTACTGTTCCACCTACACTCACTGCGAGATTCATCCGTCCATGATCCTGGGAGTCTGTGCTTCAATCATTCCATTTCCTGATCACAACCAGGTAAGAGGTTGCTCATTAAACTCATCATTTTTGTGTTGGAGTCTTGTTTTCATGTTTGAGTGACAAAATATTCATGACCAAATTGAACCACTAATTTCATAAACCTTCATTGGTAAAACAGTGCAGACAGCGTCCAAGTGTTATCGATTGCAAACTGCGGTCGAGTAATACTTGTTAGAATTTGTAAGAATGCCGACCAAATTCAGATGCATTTTCTCGTATTCGACATCATAATCGTTTGAAGGCACTTAATTATTTGAATGTCAAGTCTTTAAAGTCAGTGTGCTATCACTGTTAAATGCATTCTGGTTGGTTTTTGTCATCTATTATGCTCTTGTTTTCTCTCTCTCGTTTCTTCAGTCTCCTCGTAACACGTACCAGTCAGCTATGGGCAAACAAGCCATGGGAATGTACATAACAAACTTCCATGTCCGTATGGACTCCCTGTCACACGTCCTCTACTACCCCCAGAAACCCTTAGTCACCACCAGGTCCATGGAGTTCCTGCGTTTTAGGGAGCTTCCAGCCGGGATCAACTCCATAGTAGCTATTTCATCCTACACCGGTTACAACCAGGAAGACTCTGTCATCATAAATGCAGGTTCCATAGACAGAGGCTTATACAGGTACATTTATTAAAGGGAACCAGGCAAAGTAAAATGAGAAAAGGGAACCTGGCAAATTAAAATGAGAAGGCAAATCTGTCATTTTTGATCCTTATGCTATTTCAGTTGTGGTTATACCATTGCTTATACAATCGGTAGTGCATAGATTTTAGCGCACTGCAGAAACAAGGAATGAAGTCATGATGTACAGGTAATAATCGTAGTGTTCAAACCCTGTGCAGCATTTTTGAAGGTTCTGACTTTTGTCTCTAAATAAAATAATATGGTTCCTACGGACACAAACAGCCATACATATTTACATTTGTATAGAAATTTGACAATTTTGCAGAGCATTTTGAGATGCGATACAGGATAAAATTATTCTCTTATGTAATTGGCTATATCCCGAGATCATGCTGTGGCCAGATGATTTGAAGGTGTCCCTGTTACTTACTGTGGTTTTGCTCAGACCGTTTACTGGCCAGAGAGGACTTTGTGATGTTTTTAGGTTTGATGGCTCTGAGACTGTTTAGATCAGTAGATTGGTAGTAGAAAACATGAAAACTAAAATGTATTACATTTGTAATCTAGTGACCACTTAAGAATGAATCAGGTTGAAAGATATGTGACAACTGAGAAACAAGTGCAGAATACTTGTGGTCAAGAAGAGGAGAACAGGCAGAGATGTAGTAAGGAAGAGGAGAATGAAAGAGATGATAGCTTGGAAGAGAATAAGGTGCAAACACTAGTAAAATCCAACATTAAATACATCGCTCTGTCGATTATCCCATCACAGGTCTGTCTTTTACCGATCATACAAGGACTGTGAAACCAAAGACCACGACACAGACGAGATGTTTGAAAAGCCGGACAGAGAAACGTGTCAAGGTAAGAAGTCAGTTACCAGGTTAGAAATTGACAAGGTGATGTGAAGGATTAATTAAATGCTTTAAACAAATGCCTTCTTCAAATTTTGTAGTATGGAACATACTCAGAGGAAATTTTTCCTCGGACGAGACATCGTCAAAAAGATGACGCCTGCAATCTCAATTCAAGTTAATGGTGGATATGAGGATTAGTTTACAGAATACAAAGCAAACTATTATTTACATACGTCTCTCATTCTCACTAGTCTCTACGACTGATCTTGTAATTCTACACATTTACTATAATGACTGCCGAGCCAACCTACAACGTTAAGTTGTGCCAGTGATAGGCATATGCTAAGTCTCTCAAATTAGACACCTCCCTCCACCTTCATCCTTGAAGGGGAATAAAAAACCATCAAAATATTTTTTTCCCAAAAACTATGCTAGTTTGGCCTCAACATAACCCTCTATTTTATCCACATACCAATGATGTCTTTTTCTTTCCCATATCTTGGTGTACTGTACATGAAACACCAATGTTTTAAGGTAATTGTTTGCCCCTCACCCTTTTGCTCATCTCCCCCACCCCCCCACCCCACCCCAACCACCTTGTAATGTGTAAATGTAACTGCAAGCCTGCATGCTAAACCTACAAAGCTGACAGTCTGTTACCTTTAAAGATTGTGAGATATCTGTCCTTCTATTGGAGACATAACAACATACTCTTATTACCTGTTTCTCATTAGTGCATTCTATCTTCCACTTCAGGGATGAGAAATGCTGTCTATGAAAAGTTAGAAGACGATGGTATAATTGCTCCCGCTACCAGAGTGTCTGGTGATGACGTCCTCATCGGCAAGACTGCATTGGTCAAGGAAAATAATGACGAGGTAATCAATAATCCTGAAGATGTTTCAAATTACAGCCGACCTTTGCGTTTGTTTGTAACCCTGCGTCAGTCTTATTAAGCCAATGTTAATCTTGTATGTTATTATGCGCCTCTCAACTCCCCTATAAAATTGACTTACAAATTTGTTTGTCCCCAATACAGTAATTTTGACCATTTTAGCCATTTAACCAAAAACTGCAAATGCATAAAAAAGTTTACTGGCTAAAATCACATTCTTACTGGCATTGTCTTGAATTACAGCACACATCGGTTTGTTTACAGGCATTTGAGAACAGCTCGATACATTTGTTGGCATTAAGCAGTTAGTGGGGCTTATATTAGGTACGTGACAAATCTTTGATTGACAATTGTTTACTGACTTAACCATGTGTTGATGCTTTAGATGTCTATTTTTCTGTTCTCTCCTTAGCTCGAAGGTACCAGTAATCGTTACACCAAGAGAGACTGTAGTACCTTCATGAGAAGGAGTGAAACAGGTATTATTGACCAAGTTATGGTCAGCATTAACCAAGAGGGATACAAGTTCTGTAAACTCAAGGTCAGTTCACTTTTCTTTAATAGCTACTTCAATTATTAACAACATCAGCACTAAATATGGTACAAATTTATTCCTTAAATTTGCCACATTGCTCTGAAAAATAGACTGTATCTCATGAGACATTGGAAACCTATGTATAGAGTAAATTTTCATTTGTTAATGAGCATTATTTCTTTCTGTGATTCAGCAAGGGTGCAGTTGTCATTTTTGTACTGGGGATGGGGGGGGGTGTTACGATGTTATGTTGTCCAAGGAGGGGATTGCCCTTCCCATTTGTAAAATTCTGATAAAATGGACAGAGCTTAGATGCAAAAAGGTGCTATATTTTGCAAGTTTTGGAACAAGTAAGAATTTTTCAACTGTTTAGGTCTGCCTAATGGAACCAATTTGTATCGTTTCTGTTGTTGTGTTTGAGTTGCATAATAAATTGTAAATTACTTTGTCGTTCCGTAGGTACGGTCTGTCAGAACCCCTCAGATTGGAGACAAGTTTGCCAGTCGTCACGGACAGAAGGGTACATGTGGAATCAAGTACAGAATGGAGGTAAATCTAACAAATTAGAATGAATTATTGGCTCGGACTAGTAGTTATCATTACTGTTATACCGAGGCAGCGACTCGGTCCGACAAGATGGTATGCCCTAAACTGTGGCTATGACTGGATGGTATCTTCACCATAAATCAATCAGGGGCTTGATGAGTATTTGTTCTTAACCATCAATGAATGTGTTCATGGAAGTCATGTTTCTTAGTTATTAGTAGCATAGTAAAATGTTATTGATTGTCTTTCAACATGATGATTGTATTGTTCTTTCAACATAACATAATGTTAACATGATTCCTGGTGTAACCATGTTTTATAAAGGGAGAAACAATATTATTTTTGTTTCATACTTTCATCTTGTTTGCAATGTTAAGTATAGTCGTTGTTATCATGTTTCAAGTGTTTTTCTTATTCTTTTTATTTGCTATAGGACATGCCTTTTACCTGTGAAGGAATCACACCGGACGTCATCATCAACCCTCACGCTATTCCCAGTCGTATGACGATTGGCCATTTAATTGAATGTCTGCAAGGGAAAGTGTCTGCTAATAAGGGCGAGATCGGCGACGCCACTCCCTTCAACGATGCTGTGAACGTCCAGAAGATATCTAATCTCCTTCACGAATATGGCTACATGGAGAGAGGAAATGAGGTAATTCATCTAGGCATCCTCGGTCTGCCCCATTCCCATGCCTCTTAATTATGACCAAATGAAGGGAATGAGGTAGTTCATCTAGGCAACCTCGGTCTGCCCCATTCCCATGCCTCTTAATTATGACCAAATGATGAGGAGGTAACTCATCTAGACATCCTTGGTCTTGCCACATTCATTGGTTCCCGGTCAACACTGTTCACATTTTACCTTGAAAATATATACAAAAAAACAATTCCAAGAAACAGAAGGTTTCAGATCTTAGCAGCAGATTTAGAGAAATGACAGCTGCGAGACGTGACTTTAATACTATGATCCCAAATGGAGCAAGATTTTTCTGATCTGTTTGTTGGAGTTGTTCTTCACAAAGTTTTCTCTCATATGAGCTAAAAGATGAAAGTTGGGTTTGTGTCCCCTGTAGATGAAGAACCTGTCTCAATAAACGTTTCTGAAGTATTTGACAAAAGTTCCTGGCTTTATCCACCAATTTGTTAGTTGTTAGCAAGGTCTGTTCAGGACAAGATTAGTAATTTGATTAGTGAAGACAGCAATACCACATGTTGGTACAGATTCATTCTTAGGTAAATAGCTTTCATTAGAATTCCTTACAGTGTATCATTCTTTTGTTTTTAATGCTACAAAAGTGACCGCAAGACTGGTTGAGTTTTTGACCCACTTTTAAAGGCACACGTTTTAATTTGTATTTTTATTCCTTTCTTTTTTCTTTTTCATTGACAGGTCATGTATTGTGGCTTTACAGGCAGAAAGATAGCGACCCAGGTTTTCTTAGGTCCGACTTACTACCAAAGATTGAAGCATATGGTGGATGACAAGATCCATTCCAGGGCGAGGGGACCGGTGCAGATATTAAATAGGCAGCCCATGGAAGGGAGATCTAGGTAAAATTATCTTTTACCCCAAAAACGTTGTATCAAATAATATTAATTAAATTTGGGTCACTGAAAATTATTTCAAGTTAGCAATCACATGAATACTTGAAGATAAATTTACATATTAAACTATGATGTACCTAGTTAGAAACTGCACCATTTTTATGATGGAGGTCTGATTCTACAGAATATTATTTTTGTCTGTATTCTTTGCGTTTTGTGATCTAAAATACACAAATTCTGACCTATTACTTCCAGGGATGGCGGTCTTCGTTTTGGGGAAATGGAACGCGATTGTCAGATTGCCCATGGAGCAGCTCAGTTCCTTCGTGAGAGGTTGTTCGAGGTCTCTGACCCGTACAGGGTTCACGTCTGCGACATCTGTGGCCTTATTGCGATTGCTAACCTAAAGAACATGACTTACGAATGCCGAGGCTGTAAGAATAAGACACTGGTGAGTAATGTAACAACACCTCTCATTGACTTATGAATGCCAAAGATATAAGAATTATACACTAGTCAGTAATGGCCTCTTGTAACAAGACATCTCGTTGACTTACGAATGCCAAGGCTATAAGAATTAGACACTAGTCAGTAATGGTCGCTTTTAACGACACCTCTCGTGAATTATTACTCAATTATTGCAAGAGTTTCTGTCGGTACACATGTATTAACATAACACACATCAATGAAGGGGTTTAATGAATGCAACAGATGTCATTATTAAGCCATGCAGTATATGTTTATTCTGCACACAATGTTGCATGTACTTGTATAGGTTTGATTCACAAGCGTCTGATTACAGATGTTGGGCATCACTCTTTTATTTATTTATTTATTTTAATTTTGTCCGTCAGGTTTCTCAGATCCGAATTCCTTATGCCTGTAAGCTGCTCTTCCAGGAACTGATGTCCATGAGTATCGCTCCAAGGATGATGGTTAGACCACTAGAACAGAAGGTAAGAGGTTTGAAGCTATTAAGAGGAAGTATCGGTGTAGTAACAAGTAATGACCATCACTAGGTATGTTAACCTTGAGCTGCAGGGAGCTCCACAATAACAGGATGTCATATCTTGTATAGCAACTTTTAATAGTCAAAACAAAATGAAACTGTTAGCAAACTGCTTATCCACTTAAGAGCCTGTGTAATAGAATGTGTAAAAGTAAGTTGGCCTGACGTTTCGATCCTAGCAGGATCTTCTTCAGAGGCTAAATGACAAGTAACAGTAACAGAAGAGACAAAAAAAAGCACAGAATACAGACGGGTTAAAGTATCTGTATTACTTTAACCTGTCTGTATTCTGTGCTTGTTTTTGTCCCTTCTGTTACTGTTACTTGTCATTTAGCCTCTGAAAAAGATCCTGCTAGGATCGAAACGTCAAGCCAACTTACTTTTACACAACTTTTAATAGTCATTGTGTAGACAGACGTTTCGTCTTTTCTTTTGATTGGAAGTGGTTTTTTTTTTAGTAATACTGGTAAATGTTTCAATTTCTGCATAGCTCTCTGCTGATCTTGCCATCCATTCCTTGTTGAACTAATTATCTCTTTCAATATTATAAGTTGTGATTATTTATCTTTCTCTGTTTACAGTCTTGATGTGCGAACCTCCAAAGGGATGGTACCAAGGTTGTGTCTGCTGGAGACGAGATTTCCAACATGTTTGCCAATTCAGAGTGAAAAGAGACGGTTCCCAGGGCGACAGGCTTGCTGTAGTTGAAACGGTTATTAGTGACATAAACTTTAAACTGAGAAGCATACTTATGAATATTGCATACAATTTTTTTTGCTTTAGTACACATACAAAGCACATAGCTCTATGCATGCCTATAGTTATAATTTTTAATGGTCGTCAGAGACGACCAAATTTCTATTCGTACAACCAAAATCAGCTGTGGAGGTGGTCCAGTGGACAACCAGTTGTTTACATCAGATTCAGATGGTATTGTAACTTAATTCCCCCAAATAGGTTAAAGTTGTGCTGGTGCACAGGCAGTGTTATTACTGTCTTTATCAATGGATGGGTAAATCCTTTACTTGTACTATCTTGATTAAAATTAAGTTTTAACACGTTGCGATAGTTATGGTGCATAACCTATATGGATTTATGCCTCCACGTTTGTATCCACATGTGATCGCTATTTGCTCAACTGAATTGAATTGTTAAATTCCCCAAAGAACAATGATTTCAACCATTTCATGTTGTTCAGTTTGAAGCAAGGTTGAAATAGGCCTTTGCAGCAATAAAAACATTGGCAACTTTTTGCCACACTTTAGTCCATAATGGTCCAACTAAGAGATTAAATGGAATTGCAAACCCACACAATTCTTACCTATACACAGGGTTAACCCTGTTTTAACTGCACATGATACCTTTACTGTAGCCTACAGTATGCCCTAATGACATAGGAACACATGCAATTCTTCTGGCCAAAAATAATCCTGTGGTACTTCCATCTCATAATGTGTGTTAGTCTATGTAGAATTATTCTTATATGGCCAACCTGTGTATAGTTGAATGCAATTGTAAATTAATAGTAGATTTAACACAATATAAATCTCATGCAAGTATTTGAGTAGATTCAAGGAGTATTTTAGGAGATTTGAGGATTATGCTGCGTGTATTTGAAGAAAAAATCAGATTGGCCTTGTTTCGGACTTATTGTGGTTGATAAATCAGCTAGGGCTGGAGTTGTAATAGCTTAATGGTGGGAAAGGGGGTATGTAACACAGTGTGAAAGAAAACCTAGATTAGTTGTACGTGCCTGTATATGCCTTGGATGTTATGAGTGAGCAGGTCAGTCATAAGGAATGCTCATTTTAATTTTCAAATGTGGCAATAATAGACATGTCCAAATATTGCCAACTCTGACAACAGAAGTCCTTAAAACTCGAGCATTGCAGGAAGAGCATGGACCTATAGACTTAGGTGTACAGATGGAAGACACAATGATCTGTCTTGATATAAGGGGACTGGGGTTGAGAGCGGATCAGTCTGTACGTTGTTTGGTTTTTCATGGCCAGGTTCTTTCGTGGGTGACTTGTCTTTAAAAAGTATCTTATTTGTTCTTACTTGAAATCTACATTGAATCTAGCTTGAAATTGACATACCGTGGAATCTATTTTTGAATCTGCTTGTAATATAGCTGTCATATGTGTTTCTGGTATCTAGCTTCAAATAGCTGTAAACAATCAAATTATTACAAATTTAAGCTTGTCTGATATTCAGCTTTCCCAGACAGCATAACTGGGCTATGCCACTTGCAACTTCATTCTCTATTAACCAGAGACATTTTTTTGTATGATCCAAAGTTGGTAAAGGTTTCTCACTTGAAATTGTCTTGATCATAGTATTACAATCTTGATTTAAGGGGACTGGGTTTGAAAGTGGATCAAGTTGTCTGCTTTTTGTGAACGTACCTATGAAAGTCCATATTGTAATGGTGCATGATTGGACTACATTCTTAAACATGTTAGTCACTGATATGAGTGCCGTACAGTTTGTAAATATTGTCATGTAAAATAAATTTTCGCTTTTGTGATAAGATATTATAATTTGTTGCTTGTTATTAATCCCTTAAAATTCAAAGAATTCAAAAGAAAAAACAAAACCCAGTATAATCAGTATACAATAATGTATTATCCCTCTAATAAGTCAGTTCAATTGCCATAAAGACATTCTATGGCAGCAACTTTCACATCAAAACATTATCAGGGCTTTCTGATGATGGGAAACTAGGACACAACCCTCATCAGAATAAACTTTCAGTAATTTAAAACGATCTAGTGATTTCGTTTAGATGTGTACAATTATTTTGAAGTACCCCAAAGGGGTTCACAATGAAGACTATGTACTACTACTGGCATGACTTTGTGTTAATTACTTCACCTTGTACTTTGTAACGGAGAGTTAATTTAAGACATCAACTAATTGAAGCCTGCCTTCCAGACTGATAAGATAACTTGCTGATAACTGACCTTACAAAACTATTCAGAATTATTTGATACTGTAGTAACATAAATCAAAATATTGAATAAACACTATAACTTCAGTCGTTGTCAGAAATAAAGACTGGAATAGCTAAATCAACAAGTCAGAAATAAATACCGAATCGTTCATGAATGCTCGTCTTAACTTGACAGTTCTTGCTGTATACCTTCTCTGTACAATATCTGACCACAATCAAGTTTTAAAAATTATTTTGTAAATTTTAGTTCAAACAATCTCTCCCTGAATAACAGCATATTTTTGTTAGATTTTACAACTATCCCAGGGTGGCTTTCTTCTACCAGGACATGTCGCATCATACTTTGGCAGCCCTTTCCATTTCCTGCGGAAGAAGCAAAGATAAAAGGCAGAGTCAGAAAATGATGACACAAACAATGATGGATAAATACAACTCACTTAGCTTGTACTTTTCGTTTTTCATTGGACCGCAATCCCCATTTCGAAGAGAAATGTTACTGTCCTTCCGTGTTAAGGGATAACACAAATATTGCCCTAACATCTCATAAGCTGTAAGTAATACAACCTGGAACAAAATTGACCAATTCAAATAATATAAAAATTAATTATATAACAAAGTTCACTGGTCTTCCTCATTGGTCTATCATGATGACCACAGAGGAGTGGGGAGGAAGGGGTGGGGGGGGGGGGAAGGTGTTAGTTCCTACAGATGTAGTCAATTCTGCTTAGATAATACAAACTATCTTACTTTATATATAGTAGTGCCTATCTGTGCTGGTGATGAAGTAACAGCTACTCCTGCCTCTTCCAAAGCCTTTATCTTCTCATCAGCTCCTCCTTTCCCTCCTGCTATGATCGCACCGGCATGCCCCATCCTCCTACCGGGAGGTGCGGTCTTGCCAGCAATGAATGCAGCGATGGGTTTTCTCCTTGTGCCCTGGTGATAGAAGATAGACTTGGAATAATTTTACTTTGTAGATCCAATACTGAAAGAATGTTGTGTTACTATATACAGGTTAACTGAATCACAACAAATAATCACTAGACTACTAATAATATACCATTAAATCAGAAGTATTATGACTATGAAATCAGAATTGCAAGAACTCGTTTGCAAATCAAATTACGTCTTCTTTGTGTTGTAAATGATTTAAAGGTGTTGATAAACAACTAAATACAGACTGCATGTATATGAGTTGTGAATAAAATGTAAACAACAATTGATATAAAATATATTTTCAGACAAGAATATTTTGAGTGCTTCTGTATGGTTCATGTCATAATATGTTTGCTGTCTCCATTATAATGACATTCAGTGGACAACTTTAGTCAACATAACGGGTTCAACCACCATTTGCTTTTTTGGGTTTTCATGTTTGTAAGCAAAGCCACCATAAACACACACATGACATCACAATTCGCAAAGATTCCCATTGCATTTGGCCAAAAACAGAGCACTCATGTCTACACTTAATTATAACAATAAAAAATACGTCTGCACCGATACTTGAATCGTGGTAGAATTGCTAAAACAATCACCAACACTAAACGGTGCTCCAGCATACATTAAGGGTGTTCCAATTATACCCTCCCCCTACCACGTTAATAATGACCAAACACCAAAGAGTGCTCCAGCATACATTAAGGGTGTTGCATTTATCCTCTCCCCTTACCACATTATTAATGACCAAACAGTGCTCTAGCATACATTAATGGTGTTCAATATAACCTCCTCCCCTTACCACATTATTCTCTGCAATGTATTTTGCTGCAGCTTCTTCTGCCCCTCCTCCGATTTCTCCAATCAAGACGATTCCTTCCGTTTGTGGGTCATTCATAAAGATGTCCAGGCAGTCAACAAAGTTAGTCCCATTGAAAGGATCTCCTCCGATACCTGAGATAAGATCAACATTAAATAATATTCTTGTCATACTTGCTGACTTTGCAATGCTGATTGAATGAATTGACTCATTCAGGGCAGGGATTTTTTCGTGGCATTCTGTTGCTATTTTCAACCAATTTTACGAACTAAAAATTGTAAGTATTTGTAAACCTTAGATTGCCAATGATCATACACCCTTCTCAAGATTCTTTCATAGAATAAACTTGGAACTAGCAAGTGAGGAGTCATAATTTTGTTCTAAAAATGTCGCTCAGACACTTTGCAATTTTGGAAATCTTTATATTATATCGATATTTGATATGAAGTCTGACTCTCAAGCTTAACACACCGTGTTGTCATGGCACTGTTGTATCCCATTGTGTAGAAACTTACCTTAGTCAAACTAGAAGCTGCCGTAAAATTTAACCTTTCCTTTGTATTATGGAATTCTCGTCAAGCCAAATGACTTAGACTCACTATATATCTTTGTATTACAGTATGTTACTTACGCATTGTGTTCTCTTGCTCAAGAACCAGCTGAATGGTCCCCAGTTTACATGATACCTGGTTACACACAAACAGATCAAAATGCTTTATAACATTGGTAGTTCAGTGCAGTATGTATTCCCAGCAGTGACATAGCTCTTATCTCAATTCATCTGCTTGCAGTAAACTTACCAACACATAGAGATTGTCCAAGACCAACCGCTGTGGTCTGAGCTACGGCTTCGTATGTTAGCGTTCCCGATCGAGAGACGATTCCGATCTTACCCGGCTGATGGATATGACCGGGCATGATGCCTATCTTGCACTGACCAGGCTGAAAGGAATGATTACAAATGTGCATTATCATGATGGTCCAATTAAAAATGCGGACATCGTCTAGTTTACTTGGTATTCAAAAGTGGGTGGGTCGCCACCCTTTTTACGGTCACCAAAGAAATTTGGAGTCACCAAAAAAAATGCAAAAGACAAAAGAAATGGCAAATACAATTTGTGGCATAAATGTGGAAAATTCTTGAACATAAATTTTGCCCTGCACTACCAAAGTTAACCATCAAACTGACCTTAATTATTCCTGGGCAATTAGGTCCAACCAGTCTTGTTTTGTTCTGTCTGACCAGCCTGTGTTTGACTTTGACCATGTCTTGCTGTGGGATGCCCTCAGTGATACAAACCACCAGGCCTATCTCTGCATCCATAGCCTCCATTATGGCCGCAGCAGTAAACTTAGCAGGGACGTATATGACTGTTGCATTGGCTCCAGTCGCATCTTTGGCCTGGGGGTGATCAATAAGTATTGATTATTAAAGTATAAATGTGATCAATCTATCAATTGAGTATAAATTCGATAAATGTAAAATAGATCATCTAGATCTTCTTGCCTAAAAAAAAAGGTTCTTCTGGATTTAGACTTTAATTTTCATAAGTTAAACTTCACAATTTGCTTATTTAGATTAGAATATGAACATATATGTATGTATATCAGTTATTCAAACTCTTAGTTCTGGTCATCTGTAATGGTATACTCAGTTACATTGGTATTATTATAGCTGACCGGCACTCACTGCAAAGTACCGAAGGAAAGTGGCACTGTGTAGGTTTATCTAGCCCTAAGAGCTGCTGAATATAATTAAGCTAGCATAACACAATTCATTGACTGCAACCAATTGAAATTATTTCAAAGTAATGTGAAATGGGACGTGCTAATTGTAAAAGTTTCTGATTGTTTCTCCCAAATCCCCTTACTACTATCTTACGAAATGTCATCGACCGTATAATCACTGTCAGCAATAGCACCCAAAGCAGAGGGAGAGAGAAAGGAGGAAGGGGTGGAAAGGTTGGGACACACTGAGCACTGTAACTCTTTGACTAACTTATGGCACCTCATTACATGCAATCCTTGGAAATTCAAACTATCTCAAGCCATATTATTTCTCTGATACTATTAAATGTTACATCAGTTCATCTACTGCATATATGATAACAGTCCCATGAGAGATACTTACATCTTTGTCTGAGTTTCTCAAGCCATATCATTTCTCTGATACTATTAAATATTAATGTGAGTTCATTATCCTATATGATAACAGTCCCATAAGAGATACTTACATCTTTGACTGAGTTGAAGACTGGGATTCCACAAGACTGTTGACCTCCTTTGCCTGGGGTCACACCCCCTACCATGTTGGTACCATACTCAATGGCTTGTGTTGTGTGAAATGCCCCCTACAGGAAAGTTACAATAGGGAAGAGTGAGTAAAAAGTAACATAACCAAAAGCAACTATTCAGTAAGGGGAATAAATTAAGCTCATGACAACATCATAGAATATGCTACAGTTTTAATCAAAGCACAAATCTGACTGATTTTGTTTTTACTAGTTTTGGTCACACAACCAAACCAATCCTTGTGACTGTCCAAGCAATTGTTTTGTAGTGAAAGCACCTACTCTCACTTTTCATTTATCTGTATTGAAGACAACCAACTGGCATTGCTGTTTGAGTAAACTTAATAGCAGCCTCTTCATGCTAAACTGACAGTTGAATGTAGATTATTATGCAGCTCAACAGGGGTCAAGGCTTCGTTAAGCATATGAAGTTAAAGTCAAATAAATTCAAATTTACCAATTTTGCTCCTTAATGTGATTGATTATAAAATGTCTGGGCATCTATACGAACAGCTGATGTAAAGAAAACCATCACTTTGTCGAAGGAACTTAAAGCAATCTTTCTCAGCCAGTTCTAAAGTTAGTGACATTCATAAGATACCAATTATGATACATTATTTCTAAACAAAAATTCAACACAATTTACAACTATATTTGTTTTTCAAAATTTTAGCATATTTGTAAATGTTTGAGTCTGTTGAATAACTTGAAAGCTATGACAAAAGACCTAAAGCCATTTATGCATCTCTCTGGCACATCATGTTTGCAAGATGTTACTTAAAAATGCCAGAACAGTTACCTTGCACCAAATTTATGTCAATTCAGTACCTTCACAATGATAAGAAATTTGCTTTCTTTACTTACTTGTTTGCCAGTGATACCTTGGCATATGACTTTTGTTTCACTGTTTATGAGCAGATTAGGCCTTGTTTCTGTGTAGCATGTTCGAACCCCAACCTTTGGAACTGTGAAAGATAATAAAACATTTCTCACTGAGTTGAGTCACTCTTTGAAACATGTGACTCAATAAGTACCATCAAATCAGTACCATCAGTTTCAAATAATTCATACATACTTGAAACAAACAAATTATAAGTGGGTGTTAACAGTTCCTGGAAATTTGATGAAAATATAAGAAGAGGAAAACGAAACTACCACTCATTAAAAGTTATATTACGGATGTTGTAAACTGAAAAAGCTGCTACCTGGGATCACAATGTCTAAAATAATTCACAAACTTATCTATTATGTAAAACGTACACCAAGAAATTACCTAGCTCCTTGTGATCAAACTGATAGTAATAAGTAAAATAATATTCCCTTTTTTCTTAATAGTATTCGCTTCTAGTGGCTTCCATTTTCTTGAAGTGTTCTTTCAACTTTCCAAGTTCTTTTCTGTTGGCTAGAATCATGACTAGCCTAGCCCTCAATTTCTTTTAACTAGATAATTAGTTTAGGGTAGGCAGCTTTGGAACATTGTACTACGATCAATAACCTTGCAGGCAAATTTTCACACAATCGAATGTTCCTGATGTTGAGATCTCTTTTGTCGTTAAAGACCTCAATCCTAGTACTAACCTGATACTAGCCTTGGCACTAGGAATACGGAATGGGTAGGATGGCTTACGCTAAGTGTAGTAAATCACTAAGTCTTTGCTAGGCAAAGTACACGTTACGACCTCACGTAAGGTTAGGCCCTGGGAACAACCCACATTGTACAGCCAATAACATCGCGGGTATGATAATTCAAAGGGATTCTAATAAGAAGGTATTAAAGCTATGTAAACATGGTAAGTATCACCATGCACTCATCATCGATAGGACAAAAATTAAACGATAAGAACACAGTTCTCACCAATATTTCTTGCGACAATTCGCATGCAGGCTGCCATTTTGTCAGTGATGAGTAAAGTACGTGTGTGGCGCTATTGCTCAATTTTCTCGTACTATGTTCGGTTAAGCCGCTGGTTTGGTCTCTGACTTTAGTCCACACTTATATGGTATCGCATCACAACTAATTGCTCCCATTGACTTACACACCGAACTCGTCACTTTCCAAGGCCGTTAGAGCATAGATAGCAGTTTTCGACTGACTAGTTCTACCCACCATATGATAAACGATGGCTTGGGCAATCACAGTACATGCAATTTTTGCCACCATGTCCTGTAAGATTTTGAGCTAGAAGAGCCTAAAGTTTAGCATAGTCACGACTCCCAACCCATCTGCCAGCTGTCGCTGAGGAATCTTCTTGTTTCATCCAAGACTTTCTAAAATCCTCCAGATTTTTAGACCATCATCAATTTATTCCATTCTCTTCAACATCCAAACATCAAAAAGAATGATGATGATCATGAAATCAATACAGTAGGTCACTTTAGCAATATTTTCCCACAATGGTTAATCTCCTACTAGTAGGTGGACGTGCACTACTCTAATTGTAGTGTGATACCATCATAAAGGGACTTCCAATACACTTTTTTCCACTTTTTATTTTAAATCAAGTCAGCATGCCTTTTGTCCACATCTTCAAATTGACATTGCAGTAATATCCAGAGTGATTCTCTGATATCTGGTTTCATACAATAATGCGCATTTCTGCTTCACTCAAATGCACACAAATAAACTGAAGAATGGTATTACAATATCAATCTCACTTTACACGTTTCACTAGTGTTCGTGCACGGGCATTCACTATACTATTTTAATTCTAAAGCTAGCTCCATATACTTGATTTAATATACCCAAGCTTTCCCTGTAATAATCCCTTCCGTCCATGCAAATATAGAAATACTTTTACTGGGTAAGGGCATTCTTGTCAAGGATGAGGGATCAGATAGTAATGTGCGAACTCGGAGAACTATATCCAGGATCACGGTGAATCAGTAGCGTGTCTACACACGAACAGTATACGTGGGAACTTAGTTATATACTACCGCATCCTGCGAACAACAAAGATTTTTCCGTGAGTTTGTTCCAGTTCCACATTAAATTCAGGCTGCTTAAATGACCGGTGTCGAGTCCGACGTCACAATTACACTGTATTAAAATAACCATTTCTTCAAAATGGCATTCTTCAATTATATGATGTAAGCTTTAAGGAGATAATGAAATTATAGATCTAACCTGTAGTATTGTTATGTATTGGACTAGTTGTGCGAATTAGCCCCAGCTTGGACTGTACAGTACCACAGGCTCACAAGTAGGCTATTGACGATATGGTTAAATATTAAAATACTAAAAAGCCAACTCTGCTTTGAAGACTGGCTCTTAAACCAACTTCACAACATACACTCCTCAATTGATATATGCTACATCTTTGACTCTGGAAGAAAGTGTGTTAAACTTTGTGGCAGATACACCATGCCTAGTCATAAGTCATCAAAAACAAGGCATCGCGAAAAGAACGACAGAGATGCTGATAGATATCGGAGAGAATCAAAGCATTGCAAACATGAGAACAGGGAAAGAAGTTCTAGAGGTGATAAAAATTACAAACCTTGGGATGATTATAGAACTACTGACAGGCACAACGAAGATAACAAGAAAGGTTGGCGGTATTATGGTTACACTGAAAAGGATTTAATTTCTGCTCCTAAGGAGGACAACTCCAAACAACAGTCTCCGCATCGAGATGATGAAGCAAGTACCAGCAAGAGATTACCAACTGAGAGAAAGGTACTTGTTGAGGTTGAGAGAAAGCCAGAAGAGAAGGCCATTGTAAAGAGGGAGGTTGGAGCTAAAAGCAAAGAGAAACTCCTTCCATTTATGTTTGATTGGAAACGACATAAACATGAGTTGGACAAGCTATTCTTTGAGAGCAAAGAGTGTCTAATAAAGAGGTAAGTTTACCTTAGAAGGCAAGTATGTACATATAAGTCAAACCATTGATAAGTTTTCATTTATTAACATTAAAATACACACAACTGTACTCAGGTTACATGAAATTAAAAGAGCTTTGGTGTGATGGATCTGCATCTTTAAATATGATTTAAGTGATATTCTGAAGCTTGAAGCTGACTGTTTAATACAGTAAAGATGCTGGACATTTCATCAGGTCAAATCCACATCCTCATAGCAATTTGTATGTTATTGTTGTGTGTGCACGGCAACAACAGATTGAATGATATATTCACATTAATTTAGCTGGAAACATTTTATTATCTTTAAAATATTTTTTTACTATTCCCATAAGAAAATATTTCCACAAAAAGTTGCATTTTGATAACTTAAATATTAATATAGAGAACCATGAAAGCTCAGCAAAAACATTTTAAATGTACCATGTTTTAGGTATGAATCATCAAGAAATTTATACAAATCGTTTAAAAACACCTGTATTGTGATTCACTCCAGGGAAGTAATAATTACCATGTATACCATTTTTAATTAACTAACAGAATGGATTTTGCTTTTCCTTACATTATAAATGTCACAATGTCTGCTACCAGAATAGCCCTTCAAGATACACCTGTGGGAATGAGCATTTTAGAAATCCACCCAATCCAATATTAACAGACTTGTGACAGGTGATAGAGCAAATTACCTTTAATTTCATGTTTATATTTTGCAGTTTTTGCCTTGCAAATATGGAACTTTAGACAATTGCAATATCATCAGGGTGTTCTTGGCAATCGACAGTATAGTTTATATTTCTGGTCTTTTTTTCTATATTAAAATTGATTATTTGTTTAGTAAATAAACAAGTCCAAAAATCGTCTATCCATAGGGGAGGCCAGGAATATCGTGACTTTTGGATATTTTTGGAGAAATATTTGAAATTTCAAGCCCGGGAACAGCAGAAAGACATATCAGGTAAGAATACATACTTTTGTTTGCATTCTTCATATCTCTGTAGAAGATGAAAAGACAAGTTTAAGAAATTAATTAATCATATGATTAATCAATTTCTTACAGTATTTTTTTTTAACCTACATGATCTGAACTTTGTGAAGAATGTAAACCACCCTTTTTGAAATGGAAATTACTTGTACAACAAACTTGATATAAAGATTGCTGATCATGCATCTTTGTAGTTAATTTTGTATTTTGACTTTTATTGTTTACAGTAGGTCAGTCAGATGATAAAGAAGATGTTGATAAGACAGTGTTTAAGTTACCAAAGAAGTACGACAAGAGATATAAAATAAATATCTCACTGAGGTATCCGCCGAGGGAACTCCTAGATCGTTATGGAGACACCGATGATGAAGGTAGGTGTTCCCCCAATGAGTCAATGACTGTACTATTACCATTATAAAAGTGCCTTTTGAGTTTCATGCTGATACATTTGTGGCTAAATTTATGCTAAAATCCAATAACAATGTAGTTAATAAGTGTTTCCAACCAAGTGTCATTTGAAGTAAAGTACTGTAAAAGAAAAAATGGAAACTGAAATTTTCCAAGTTGTGTTTTACATGTGATTAAAGGCATTGAAGACTTGTGCACAAAGAAATGTCTCATGCCGGTAATCTGACCTAGTTTCCAATGAGGTGTAACAGAAGTGTTAGGCACCACCATGGATCCCAGAAAATACACACACTAAATGCTTTATGTGGTTATTTTAGTATACGTCAGATTCTACAGTTTTAGATAAAGTTAACATCGCTGTCATTTCATTAACCTAATCCTATTTATCTTTGATATCATATTTGACATCAAATTTCAATTTGTTTGTGACAGTGTTATCCGAGTGGTTCTTTGAGGGGTACTGTAAATCCATTTTCCAAGCCCAAGCAAATTTTGTTGATGTCAGGAATCATTTCTTTCGAGTAAAGAAATTTAAAGTAAAAGTTAAGCCCTCAAAGAGAGAAAAATACCCCCCCCCCCCCAGAGCTGTAACATTGTCCACATTTCTTTGTATTTCCATCAGTTATTACACTCTAATCTCATTCAACAGATGAAGAAGCATTAACTACCTCCAAGCTTAGAGAATTCCGAACAATATTCCTCTATTATCTGGATTTTTGCCAGAAACAGCAGGTAGGGTTTAGTCACGATTGCATTTCATCAGCTCAGTAATGGATTTATTATCGATGTTGCTTTCATGATTGGGATTGAAGGTACATAAAGTTTACCAACTCATGAAATTGTCTTTTTTACACTACTGTTTCACGAATTATGAACCTTAGATTATTGTAGACAATTAGTTACAATCTGTGAACTACTGAATAAGTATAGAAATGAATCACTCCTAATGCATGGAATATTCACTGCCCTTCTCCTTCTCCTTCTCCTTCTCCTTCTCCTTCTCCTTCTCCTTCTCCTTCTCCTTCTCCTTCTCCTTCTCCTTCTCCTTCTCCTTCTCCTTC
>KN885561.1:89040-100509 GCA_000934455.1 Apostichopus parvimensis | reverse complement strand
ATCACACATTCATTTGTCCAACATGATCATGAATAATGTTGCTATATGTATGCTTCAGTTTCTCTGTAGAAGTCAAGGGTAGTTCTAAAGGTGAAAGTGGGCCAAGCCAATCAGTTTGGGTTTTTTTTTGAGACAGCATGGGCATATTAATGAGCATTTTGTAGCCCACAGAATTCAGACTTTGATGATTGCTACATATTCATAGTATTTGCCGACACTGTGCACTTTACATTTCTTTTATTCGGCAGGTCTGTTACTTCGTCAGATCCAGTCAGACCCTCATCTGAGTCAGTATAACGTGATCGTCCTCGATGAAGTCCACGAGAGACATCTCCAGGGGGACTTCCTCCTCGGCATTCTACGCTGCCTACTGGAGCAGAGGACCGACTTGAAGCTAGTTTTAATGTCAGCCACCATTAATTTAGAATTATTCTCAAATTATTTTGAGGATGCTCCTGTCATCAAGGTTAGTTTAGTATTCTTGTTTGGTTAATTTTGTTGAATCGAAGGACAACCAAAGCTCGATACACTTTTACAATTTATATTTAAGTTTTAATTTAATTATAAAGCCTTAACTAACTTTAAATACCCTTATTTTCCGCGATTTCTGAAATAATCTCGCGACCCGTTCCAAAATCCTTTTGCCACCCAAGAAATGAGTCATGACCTTTAGGCTGTGCATAACTCTACTATAGTGTTCCAATGGAAGATGCACTACTGATCTCAGTAAATCTTTTAATTTGTGAAATAAGCTTAACTAATGTTAGAAATGAGACATAGCCTGCTTTTATAATGGATAACAATGCTTTGAATGTCTAAGTTTATCTATTTCCTGTATATCAGCTCTCACATTCTTCCTTCTTAATTTCTAATATATTTTGGTTTCAATCTTGTTTCCAGGTACCTGGTCGTTTGTATCCAATCCAGTTGGAATATGTCGGCACAAAGAAAGGGGTAGGTCTATTGGTCTTGGATTATGTTTAAATCCGGTACCATTTATATTTGACTGTACTGAAGTTAAAAACTATCCTGGTTGAAAATTTAAATCTGAGGCACCATTGTTTTGTTGTTATATGTAATGATGATTTTTTTTCCTTTGTCTCATTTAATCCAATATTGTCATGAGGTCCAACTCTCCATACAGCTTGTATATCCAGTCGATTAAATCAATATCCTTCTGCTTGATTAACCGGACTATCAAATAATCAGTTATCAAACACAATCTGATTTGTGTTGTATCACCACACACTAGCTGGTAACTTTCATGACCACTTTATTAAGGTAGAGATAAATTGACATTTTTAGAACTTCTTCTTTGGGAGTACATGCATTTATATACTGTAGATTCATTACTGAGTGGAACGTATCTCCAACAGCCTCTAAACCACAAGAGAATGATGAGTGATATATAAGCAAAAAAAACAGTTAAAGGAGCGTTATTCATCAAGGTTCATCAATTCATGGTGGCTGAAATTAACCAGCAGAAAAGGGATAGTATGCGGGCTACTTGAAGGGAGGTTTTTGCAGTGAGATGGATGCAATGTGACAATTGTTGGCTCATTAGTTTGGTCAGCTTTCTTGTAAAATCTATGTTTTTGTATAAGAATTAATGATACCTTTTTGTACTATAAAAACATGATTATTAATATTAGAGCGTGGTCGATTCATTTTTGTTTTTACCGATATAGGAAATCCAGATAGAGAAGCTTGACCCCCGACCTTACCTGAGGATAATGCAACAGATCGATCACAAGTATCCAGCGGACCAGCGAGGGGACCTGTTGGTCTTCATGAGTGGTATGAAGGAGATATCTACCCTAGTAGAGGCTGCCAAGGTCTACGCCAGTCAGACGGAACGGTGGATCGTTCTCCCTCTTCATAGTTCACTGTCCATAGCCGAACAGGATAAGGTTAGTACATTAAGGAAACACTACGATGCATTTAATAAACAGGATAAGGTTAGTACATTAAGGCAACACTGCGATGCATTTAATAAACAGGATAAGGTTAGTACATTAAGGAAACACTACTGATATTATAATGATATGTGTATCCCTAGGATTGTGTAATGGTCTGCATACTTTTAGAGCGCTATTCATTCTTCTGCATACATTAGACGGCTGCTCATTCTTCTCTTCATGTTTTGGTAACCTATGGTGATATGACTATCTTGATTCCATCGTCAGGTTTTTGATATTGCTCCAGAAGGTGTCAGAAAGTGTATCGTGTCCACAAACATTGCAGAAACGTCTGTGACTATCGACGGTGTCAGATTCATTATTGATTCGGGAAAAGTGAGTCGTATGTTGTTTTCATAATGAGTATGATACCAGCCAGTGAGTATTAACACATGATTGTGTGTATTGTTTATATGATGGAGAGTATAGCCAGTGAAATTGAGTATTCATTATGAGTATTCTGCTATTTCACCGAGTATAACTTTGTATACTATAGTAAATGAACAACGGAAAATTGACAAATTTGTGGCTAGAACAGGATTCAAACCAGTGACCGTTGAATAACCCAGAGGTCACTGATTTAAATCCTGTTTCAGTTGTTTGTTTTATTTATGTAATTTATACATAAAAAGTTGAATTTCTTCTGGGTTTTCCTGAATGAATCTCAGGCGTGATCCCTGGTTACATGGTATGTAAGGTAATTTGGCTTCTGACTGGCAACACCAGTAAATAAAATTGCGCTAAAGGGATCGCCACCAACTAAATTGGTAAAGCACTGGATGTGTTCACAGGTTTGAATCCTGGTCTAGACATTAATATCTTTAATTGCTCTTATTTTAGTTAGTATTTTCTGCAATATTACTATGCTTTACTTAATAGTGAGTATTATTCTGCATTATTCTGTTATACTGATTATGATTTTTGTTGTTGTTGTGTATTTACTCGTGAGTATTATTGAGTATCACTCATAAAGATAAATAGACTGGAGTTTGCATTTCCTATTCCATCAAAGATTAGTAACTGGGTTGCATTGAGCACATTTATATATTAGCCATGGTTATAAATAGGTATCAACAACAATTGATGGGCAGGATAGCTCAGTGGGTAGAGTATATGAATTTCTGGTAATCTTGTGAAATGTTGATGTACATTTGCCCTTGATAATGTGCAACCATTGTTATATTTGGTTTTGATTAAAGGTTAAAGAGATGAGTTACAATGCCCAGGCTAAGATGCAACAGCTGCAGGAATTCTGGATTAGTCAAGCTAGTGCAGAACAGAGGAAAGGAAGAGCAGGTATGAACCATTTTTGAAATTAAAAATATGAAATTTCTTTAACATTTCATCATTTATAAATGGATAATATATATATAAAAGCAAGAAATATCCATGCTGGCAGTGTTATGTAACTCACTATGTATATGCAATGATATATGTTGTTAGTCTGTTCTGTTAATGAGAGTGTCAACATCCATATTTTGTCCCTGGATTTCATAGAATAGATATGGTCACCCTAGCTTAAGATGTCCTCCATACTACATAAAATTATTTTTATCCAGAAAATCGTATCACAAAGATGCTGTACAAAATGGTCAAATTGCTATGCAATTGCAAGGATGTATAGCAGTTCTTGTACACAGGGAACATAGAATTATACAAATATAAACTAGAGACAAAAATTTGGAGCCTTCAAGACTGCTAAAAAATGAAGACAAAATTATTCTCTGTGCTACAAGTTGTATATATGTGGACCACACCGTTATAAGTATTGTGCTTTGTATTACAGGACGTACTGGTCCAGGTGTCTGTTTCCGTCTCTATGACGAATCGGACTTTGATGGATTTCAAGACTATTCTACTCCTGAGATTCAAAGGGTTCCACTGGATTCATTGGCATTACAAATGTTATCTCTAGGAATGAAAAATCCAAGAGTGTAAGTTTTAATGTTCTTTGTTTGAAAGGTCCTAACTGAGTTATACCATTGGGCCAGAGTTTGTTTTATCAAGCAAATATTTGAATTAATTTCATTGTGGGAAGTAAATTCAAATTGAAAGTTGATATGTAAAATATTAAAAGTTGGAGTGAGCATGACATGTAGAATCTTAGAACAGCCATGATTTGATAGAATTAGTAAGTGGCAGATGGGAGGCAGCAATAGAAAGATGATCTGTATAACCCACTGAAGGATTGACATAGAAACAAGAAGTACCTTATCTTTTTAAATAGGACAATTGGGGGGACGAGGGACTCAAATAAAAAACATATTTACAGGTTTGTCAAGAAAAAGGTAGTGTTAAATTTTGCCCTTCAGTGTCCTGTTGTTGATATTAAGATACAATCATTTATTTTAATTTAGAATTTATGCAACAATTTGGAGAAATAATAATATTGGTTTGGGCTCAAACAGTAGCATCCTCATCAATTTTGTCGGAAAAATAATCCACTTTTAAATTTGTTAGATGTTTATATTCTGAAAACCAACGTAGAGATAAAAAAGTTACTAAACTGTTGGTTGGAAATTGTTTCATTACATATATTGAAGGTCCAATTTTGCAACAGTTTTTGGTGTCCCCGTTGAGGCTGTTTTTCTTTTGTAACTGTGTATCAGTGAAACAATTTATGTATAACAATTATGGAAGGATGGTAAAGACAAACTTCACAATGCTAGTAAGGGAACAAACCTTCTTTTCAAGGTTAAAGGCAATGACTATATCTTTGATTTTGCTGTGTGGTTTAGTTTTATCCTTCAAATATGTGATTTCAGCGTACCTTTGATCGGACTCTGTCAGAATGAGATAGATTTACTCTTGTAAAGATCTTGAGTTAAAACAGTTGAATCAAATATAAAATTTCTGAAACTTTTGTGCAAGCATTGAATTTTATGGTATAATTCCAGTAAATGGGTCACATAAAGTGTCAAAGTTTCTCAGAATACAAAACTGATGCTTTCTTCCCACACTGTGCAAATTGTAGCAGTTTTAATGAATTGTAGCAATTACAGTGTCTAACAGTGCAGCTACATATGTACACCACAGTATGTGACGTAAGGGGGCACAACAAGCTATCGTGCACCCCTGTTATACGTCATGTCACAAGCCACAAGGAAAGCCAAAAGTACACAACAGATATTCTCTTATAGTGTAGCTAAACATTTATCAGTCAGTTTTCAGTTTCCGGTTACCAATATCAAACTTAGTTGGATTTCTGTGTAAGAGGGACACTTGAGAATAGGATGATGCTATTCAATTTTAAGCCCACTCTGGTGATTAATAGATGAGTGATCATTTTATCAAAGTTGTTATGCGAAGCTGTTAGCTATGTGATGACGGAGGGAATGTTGGCGGTGAATAGTTTGATAAACAACTTTCACTTTTAACTTACAGCTTCCCGTTCATCGAGCCGCCACCCGTAGCTAGCATGGAGACGTCTTTGGTATTTTTAAGAGAGCAAGGAGCAGTGGATGCCAAAGAGAAGCTGACTCCAGTGGGAACGATGTTAGCTAACCTACCAGTGGATGTTGTGATAGGAAAAATGCTTATCATGGGAACCCTCTTTCAGGTACAATGTCATTCTTTCTTTTAAGTTAACTTTACTGAATATAAAATCTCACAGTACTATAATAATAATACATAAGTTGTATGTAACTTCATACAATGTATACTAACATACTTTACTATAAATACTATACATGTATACTAACATACTATACTATACATGTATACTAACATACTATACTATACATACTATACATGTATAGTAACTAACTATACTATACATGTATACTAACATACTATGTAGGTAACTTCAGAACTTAAATGGTGCCGGCTGTGTTCGTAGATTAATGTCTTGGTGCAAGTTGCAAAATTTGCCCAAAAAAAAAACAGATGATGGGTTGATTGGGTGATTCACAAGTTGTGAAAATTTGCAAGGCAAAGGTCATGGAGGTGACTGGAACAGCCTTCTATAATATCAGTTAAAATGCTACCTCTCCCAGAGATGTCAATGAATGTACTTAAAACTTGGTAAAGTAGTCAAGATATTGGTCTGCAATACTATTCAAATGTGCGGGTGAGGGGGGTGGTGGGCAACCCTACTTAGCAGGGGTGACCCTATTTAGGGTTGTCAAAATATTTTAGAGGGTGGCCAAAATATTCTGGAGAAAAGAAATGTTGATATTTGTTGAATATATGTGGGGGGGGGGTAGGGGGAGGGGAAGATGACTGAATTAGGTTCTCTTTCTTGTGTGTGATTTGAGCCAGTTCTTTGATGACTTGTTAATTGCTGTTCTTTACAGATGGTTGAGCCTGTGTTATGTATAGCAGCTGCCCTGAGTGTCCAATCACCCTTCACTAACAAGGCATATCATGACTCAGATGCAGTCGTAAGTTCAGAATCATTTTAATCTCTCATGCAAATATTATTTAGTTCTTGAAGCGATATTTGAAACATATATAATTGATCATTGATAGAAGCAAGTTTTTCAGTAACTGTTGTCGTTTCTTGTTTTAACACTGCATTAATATAAAAAGGTTAATATTATTGGTAGTTGCTTTTTGGTCATAACCAAAACAGAAATTCCTCTTTGATGTTGTTGAAGGTTTATTGCTTAACACTGATTTAATATGAAAAGGTTAATATTATTGGTAGCTGCTTTTTGGTCATAACCGAAACAGAAATCCCTCTTTGATGTTGTTGAAGGTTTCTTGCTTAGCACTGCATTAATATGAAGAGGTTAATATTATTTGTATGAGATATTGTTGAACGTTTCTTGTTTTAACACTGCATTAATATGAAAAGGTTAATATTGATGGTAGCTGCTTTTGTATGCAAGTCATAAGCAAAACAGAAATCCCTCTTGATTGTGTTCATTTGTCATTTAGTGTTGATTTGTTTTACTGCAACATGTCAGTTCCTATGAATGTTGATTTATGACTTCTTGTTCGACAGACTGCGAGGAAACCTCTTGAATCAGACCAAGGAGATCCATTTACTCTCCTCAGTGCCTTCAATGAGTGGATCCAGGTAAAGCGATTTCACTTTTTTTCAAAGGATTTTCCTTTAATTTAATCATTCATAGTGAGTTTTTATCTCGCATTGCAATTTTCTTTTCTTAGATATCTTTAGGATAAGTTTCTTGTCATTGCCTCTCAACTTTACTTTCTGCAAACTGAAAGTAAAATGCTTTGCCATCAATCTTTATAGAGCACTTCCATCTACTAACATCTTCTAACAAAATTTCTGGTTTCACTTTTGTAATAATACCCTAGGTCATCTTTTTTGTACATATAGCTTTGCTGTGAGCTATTAATGATAATATAGTTTAATATTAAAAAATGCTTCATGTGCGAGATGGTCGTTTGTAGCTAAATAATTGTTTTGGTAAATTTTGTTATTTCTCCCCTCACATATCATTGAAGTTGGATTCATTTACACCAAAACAAAACGATGAAAGCTGAAGTAAAAATAAATGCTTCACGATATTCGAACGAGGCACATATAGTCATTCTTTGCATCAAGATTTTGAACATATTTTATATACCATTGAACTCATATATAGATTTAATTCCATGTTTCATTTTGCTGCTGTATAATTATGTTGCTACTAGCTCCATAAAAATATTGTGTTCATGTCATACATGTGTACTTAAAACAAGGTAAACCTAAAATTGGGGGAAATAAAACCCGAAAAAAAAACGGGGCCCCTCCGGTTTAAAGATATTTGTAAATAACCTAACCCAAAAAGAAACCTTTGAAAAAAAATTTGAAGGAAAAAAAAGTGGGTTTCAAAAGTTAAAAAAAAAAAATTAAAAAAAAACCAAAGGAAGGGAATAACCAGAAGCCAAGACAAGGGTGATTTAAAGAAAAAAACAAAAAACAACATAGGCTCTAACTCTAACCGAATATAAAAGCAAATGCTTTCAAGTTGCCATCGTTTATTTTTTAAGGTAAAAGCCGAGAGAGGAGCAGGTTCCAGAAAATGGTGCAAACGAAGATGTCTGGAAGAGCAGAGATTCTATGAAATGTCTAAACTTAAGCGACAATTCAGAGACTTGCTCAAGGTAAACAGTTTTGTCTCATATAAGTATTTATTCAAGTTACATAAAATTTTGAGAGGGGAAAGAAACTTTATGACTAAAATAGGATACTTGCCATGCAATTACCTCGGGATTACAAGTCTTGAGCTCTTCAAACTCAGCTTCTCAACCGGTATTTTGTGGCAACCGTTATTTAATTTCTATCTGCTGGATGGTGGGGGGGGGGGGGTGAGACCTAACATTACCTCACATACTGACTATTAACTGGTTCAACAGGTCATTGGTCAAATATTTTTGTTGGTAATTGCTAACCCTGGTTTAGGTTGTACTCTGTGTCTTTACCGGGCCTTGAAACTTAGACAATTTACTGGCTGAATCGAGTGGATTTTTGCCACTTGCCAGCTGAAAGAAAGGCACTTACATTTTTGTGCCAGTGGACATTGAGAACATAAACACATGATAAGACAGTTAAAAAATTATCAGTAAAAGTACATAACATAAGCAAGTCTAAATATAACATCAGCAAGCCACATGTGCTTTAATTATTAAATGATTTTGCTTTATTTATTCCAGTGTTTATTTTCTGTGATGGACATGGATTTGCAAATGCTGAAACTAAAATATTGAAGCCCTTCACATGACCTAATAATGATGGCATTGTTTTCAATGTCAACACTGTTAGCATTCTACGTTGAAAATAGAAAAGAAAACAAAGAGAGATCAAGTACAAGGCTTGACGTCCCAGTGGCACTATGACATCACAGATTTGCAAACATGACAACCCTCAGACATTACTTTTAGAAACTACGATATCACCCAGACGGAATATGAATTTTCTTCGTTGTTTGGAGGAGTCGTTATTCACAAAGATCTCTGTCATTTAAACTAAAGATGATAAGTTAGGTCTGTGTCAGTCTCCTGTAACTTCCGTCATTTCATTTGCTTGTAATTTTATATTTGCTCATTTTTCCAGGATCACAACATGTTGGGAGACCGGAGTCAACACAACAAGGGCATGTATTCTGTTAACGAGAGACTGGAGCGAGGCAGAGACAGGAGAAAGCTCAGCTCACTGAAACGAAATAAACAAAAGAACCCTCGGAAGAGGAAGGTCTTGAAACTAGACTTTAGTGTGAGTGGAATTTACCACAACCTGTTCATGATCCAATCATGGTTTCAAGTTTGTTTTTTTAAATGACCAAAAGATTCTATACATTTTCAATAGTTATTGACATTAGCAGGCCTTAAGTCATTTTTATATTTTATACTATTTAGATATTTCTTTAAATCATTAGGCCTACAGTATCTGTGTATGGAGATTTTTCTGTTCTGTGTGCAGTTGCTATTCTCATAAGTGTTGAATCTAGACGGTGACTTCTACTCCAGTGACACATTACAGTCAGCACTCACTCAAGTCAATATCTTCACTAGAGCCTGCTGACTTATGTGGCACTTGAGTATCCTCTCCAGTGTTTACTCAAGTCAATGATTCCACTCGAATGACACATTACACTCAGCACTCACTCAAGTCAGTGACTTCACTAGAGCCTGCCGACTTATGTGACACTTGAGTATCCTCTCCAGTGTTAACTCATGTCAATGAATCTACTCAAATGACACATTACACTCAGCGTTTACTCAAGTCAGTGAGTTCACTAGAATCTGCTAACTCATGTGACACTTGAGTATCCTCTCCAGTGTTTACTCAAGTTAATGATTCAACTCGAATGACACATTACACTCAGCGCTCACTCAAGTCAGTGAGTTCACTAGAATCTGCTGACTCATGTGACACTTGAGTATCCTCTCCGGTGTTAATTCAAGTCAATGATTTCACTCTAGTCACATGACATTTAATACCCTCTTTGCTAGTCACTCTAATCTGTTGGCTCCTCTAGAATTCAGAGTTCAAAGATTTCAAATTTATTTCTCATATGCAAGTTTGAGTTGTACCGAAGATATTCATAACAGTGCAGAACAAAGACTATTACATTTGAAAGATACTTGAAAAACATTGATGGTGAACAAATGCTAGTGACCTATAAGAAGGTCAACTGAAATCATTATCTTTATCAAGTCTTGACTCTAGTGATGCCTAATTTCTCTAGACTCCACTTTCTTGGGACTCAATTTCTTGATCGATGTGGATCGCAAGTCATTACAAACTTTTCTGTTAACAATCTTATTTGTATGATAGTCGATCTAGTTTCATGGTGTAACATCTTTTGTGGTCCATAAAGTCTCAAGCCTCCAGTTTGCATAAGCCTTGCGATTCCATATGGGTATCCATGCAGATGTAGGTAGTAATAATGGTCGCATCTAAAGTAATGGCCACATCTAAAATATTGGCCGCATCTAAAATAATGGCCGCATCTAAAATAATAGTCTTATCTAAAATAAGGGCCGCATCTAAAATAATGGCCGCATCTAACATATTAGCCGCATCTAAAATAGTGGCCGCTTCTAAAATAATGGCCTCATCTAAAATAATGGCCGCATCTAAAATAATGGCCGCATCTAAAATAATGGCCGCATCTAAAATAATGGCTGCATCTACAATAATGCCGGCATCTAAAATAATGGCCGCATCTAAAATAATGGCCGCATCTAAAATAATGGCTGCATCTACAATAATGCTGGCATCTAAAATAATGGGCGCATCTAAAATAGTGGCCGCTTCTAAAATAATGGCTGCATCTACAATAATGGCCGCACCTAAAATAATGGCCCATCTAAAATAATGGCCGCATCTAAAATAATGGCCACATCTAAATTAATGGCCGCATCTAAACTAATGGCCGCATCTAAAATAATGGCCGCATCTAAATTAATGGCCGCATCTAAAATAATGGCCGCATCTAAATTAATGGCCGCATCTAACATCAGTAAAGAGTAGAGATGTGCAAGAAAGAATCAGCTGCCTTCATTTTGTCCTGTGAGCTTGACGACTATCTCTTCAAAAGACTATCCTGTCATCGCTAGAAGGTTTTTTGTAGGGCAGAATAAATGTATCACTATACCATTGTGTGCCTCATTTTAAATATTTTCTTATAGTTTTATTACTGTTGAAGTCTTGATGTAGCAGTTAGATAAAGTTATGTTCAGATTTAAATTAAAATTAAAATTTGTTAAATGGCTATGTGGGGATTACCACCAACTAAGGGCAGATAGCTCAATTGATACAGAGCTTGTATCTCTGAGCTCACTTGTTTGAATCCTCTTCTAGCCATCAAAAAGGGGGTTTTCTTGCTCTTCTTAAACGTTTAATAAAGCTTTGAAAAGTTTTACTGAGAAAAACTAAGTCAGGATGATGTCGGCCAGGAAGGTAGTATTTTACGATGCTATGCAGTCACAAATGCATGTAGAAACTGAATGTCTTATTAATTACACTTTAAGTTTATTGTTTAGCTTATTTTGAAGTTTTCACGATTGTCTTTCTTCCCCAGAATACAGAGATGGACGGAGGAGAAGAGGA
>KN885561.1:72432-88340 GCA_000934455.1 Apostichopus parvimensis | reverse complement strand
CAGTTCCTAACCTTGATCTCATAGAAACATGATATTCATACTGCTCATACTGACCGTACAAGTGCTCTGAAGCGGGACATGACACTACAGTATAGCAAAAATTGTCCCAACTGGGTGCAAGTTCTTTCAGATCTTCATATCCAAAATAAAAATTTGCAAATTAAAGGTCATCATACGATGTTATCTTTGAAGGCGGCCGCCCAACTCAACAAGAGGTTTTCACTTCGAGAACTGAACGTATTGAAAGTCATCCTATGTAGCGGACTCTATCCCCAACTGGCAATAGCTGACGACTGTAACTCATATCGGAAAGATTCTGACCAGGTTTATCACACCAAGGTAAGGGAAATGGAACTGAAAGCTTCAAATAGGTCTGTTTTATATTTTTCTGTTCTGACAGAATTAATCTCAGTCTGTTGCACATATTTTATTTTCATGTTGGTTAGAGTACATTTTCTGTACCATTTGATACTAAATTCTCCCAACTGTACAGTTTAACAGCTTTGTGAATTATTATTTATTATTATTTTAGGTTTACAGTCTTGTTCAAGGCCAAGGCCCTCTCTCACGACTTTATTATTTAACCCTGGTGATTGGTAACTTGTCACACCTACACACCAAAGTGTGCACAATTCAATCAATCTCTCCTGGCGCACCACAGTGCACTACAACCACGTGTCCCCCAGGGGACTTCCCATAGGGTGCAGCCACAAACCGGTGCACGCAACTATATTTACAAGTTACCTCGCAAGTCCCCATTTATACACCTGGGTGAAGAGAGGCAATGGAGATAAAGGACGCAACGCAATGATCTGGCCAGGACTCGAACCTGTAATCCTTAGATCACAATTCCACTGCCTTAACCACTTGACCACAACGCCCTTTAATATTGAAGCCGTGGATATAACTTGTGAAACTTGTTTATATTGGGACTACAGTGGCATAGCTTGGGCTTTCAGAGGCCCCGCTTGAAGAATAGTAGCTGGGACCCTTTGTATTAACTTCATCTAAACTGCACTTGCCGCAAAGTCATAAATGTAATCTTAGAGAAATAGGTATCTGATAGATCTGTTATTTAAATTGGCAGTTAAGTTCTCAACCAAAAAAACAAAACAGACAAAGGCATAGGCATGTTGGTATATTCATTTAATTATTCATGTTAAAACATGACCGGATCTTGTGATCTGTTGGCTCAAAATTTCAGATCCAACCCTTGAGGGTCCCTCAACAATGAGAACCCTGGTTTAATGAACTGCCTGAACCATCCAATGACTATGCCTCTGTGTGACATGTGTTGTACACTTTAATAACAACTTTATATTTTTTTTTTATCTTCTGTTAAAACAAGTAAACAGAAATTGAACAAAAGAAGTGAGATGTAAACATTACACGTTGAAAAACTTACAACTATAGCTCCATGGGATCAAAATATTCTGTTCAGTCTTGTAAGAGATGCTAAAAGAAAGATTTTTTAACAGATTTATAAACAAAACTAACAATATTTGTTGATAAATAACATTTCATTGTCAAACGGTGTTTCCTTGCAGGCCAAGCCATTTGTGGTTTTACACCCTAACAGTATCTTTGCTAACAATCCTGCCTTATTGGAGCCACCTCCACCAGAAGATGGTAATGTGAGTCTTGGATCGAAAGGACCACTCAGCAACAAGCATTCATTGCTTTCCTATGTGTGAGTATTAACATAAAGGTCTATAAATTCAGGAGAGTGTGACACACTAAAGCCATTGCTCATATGAATGGTCCAACCCCTGGCCTGACAAATTAAGGTGGAGCTGTTTTTGCATATTTTTGTAATCTGAAATGGACTTTCAATATGTTAAAAAAATCCCAAATTGGCTAAAACTTTAAACTGTATAGCCACCCGACGTGAAGTGTAATTAATAATCCCGTGTGGATATGTAGCTGATAAATGTTGTAAAATAATGCCCTTCCATCAGGCAACCGACAAGCAAAATAGATTATTTGGTTGATCTTACAGGCTTCTACCCCATCACTCTTCAGAGAGATGGAGACACAGCATTGTTTGGAACTAAAGTCATTTGGAATTATATAATTCTGGTTTCAGATAACCAGATCTCTCTTTAACATGCAATGGAAATGCTGTTAATAAGACATGGTTTTCCACCTTGTTGTTACTGCCAATAACATCTACTTATCTTAGCTTTAGAACATCCTTGATTGGGATAAGCCATTAGTCATAAGGCACTGTTAGATCTTATCAAACACATTGACCTGTTTCATGGTATCGGGGAAGTGACGGGGAAGTAACGTCCTTGATTGGGATAAGTCATAAGTCGTAAGACACTGTTAGATCATATCAAACACATTGACATGTTTAATGGTATCGGGGAAGTAACCATTTAAATTAAAAGTCTAGTCCAGTCAGAGACATAGTGACTGTCTGGTTGATTTAAAAGGAAAGTGGTTTGTCACAATCCTCTTTCATCATTATGTGAGTGCTCAAGTTCCGTCAACGAGACTATTAATTTCTCTTTCATAACAATAAACAAAGAATGCCAATTTAGACAATAAAAAGAGAAGGCCATGTCTTATAGGTTTGTTTTTCCTTGTTAATTGTTTGAATGGGGTTGTCTCTTTCTCTTAGTTCACTACTTGAGACGAATAAACCATACTTGGTCAACACAATGAAGGTTCCAGCCTTGCAGACAATCCTGCTCTATGCAACAAGTATTGATACCAATATGGACTGCACCAGGTGAGTGACCATGCAGTCACATATCAAACCTATTCTATGCAATAAATATATTGATAGTTGATACTAATATGAACTGGATTTAAAATCCTAACCAAAACATAACATATTTAAATAAAAGAATTTCCCATAAGACTCCACAATTTCAATTGGAAAGTTTGTGCATGAAGTCAAAGGGAGCCAAACAAAATTTTTATTTATTCTCAAAATTTTCCCATCCTTCCACTCTTTAAAGAGAACATTCTGTACTAATTTATCCTTACTTTCTTCCTTCCTTATCCACTTTATAAACTAAACTAAATTTAGGGAAAATAATCCAATTTGAATGACAAGGGGAATCTAAACTCCAAGCTAAGCTTAAGATAAGGAAATTTGACTTCAATGTGTTTTACATTAGATTGATCAACACCTGGATATATATTTGTAAGTTGATTTACAAAGTTATTTGTTTTTCATAGAATCATTGCTGATGACTGGTTGGAATTTACTTTCACTGACTGTGAGGCTTCGCAGTCGTTAGTTTCAGCTGTGCTGCAGCTCAGGAATGTTTGGACCAGGCTTCTAGAAATGAAACTAAAAGGTACCGGTATTTAGCTATTTAGAGTAAAGATACTTTCCAGTCAGTTCTGAATCAAGTTCATTCCAAATTCAATATTTCCAACATTTTAACCGTCTTGGCATCACTGTTACATGGATTACCAAATTGTTTCGACTGTTGTATTTGAAAATTTAAGCAATTCTTATAAGAATAGCAAGCTACTGTGCCACAGAACATCGTCTGTGCTGGTTAATGTATGTATTGTAATGTGTAGATAATTAAATAATAAATAAATTATAAGTTGTCAAAGTTATACACACCAACAATACTCTCACAAATTGAACACCTTACAGGGAGGGGGAAATTTTGGAGACCGATAACAAAAGAAAAATTAAGACTGAAAATTGTAAACAATGATTACATCAAGAATATAGAGATTCCTTTTGTTCAGATGGAAGCAGGAAATGCTAAGAAGCAAACAGTAACCAGGAGACTGTTGGGGAGAGAAAATCGAGACTTCAGCCTGGGGGACTGCCCCTGATCTGGCACCACACATCCCTAGAAAATCCATCCTATACTAGTATCCCCTCGGTGATTGTGCTGTCCCTCACTGGCAGGTTTAAATGGCAAGCACTCTAGCCACCAAGGTTCCTAAACTAAATCCCCCTCTCTTTCCCCTTGCCAGGGCCAAGGTTCCTAAACCTAAGTCCCCCTACGTTCCCCGCTCCCCAGAGCAGTGGTTCATAGTAAGTGGTCCCTCACTTGCCCCTTCATCAGAGCTAAATGCATAAACTAGGGGCCCTCTCCCAATCCCCCTAGCCAGAGCCAAGTTTTCTATACTAAAGGCTCCCTTTTTCCCCCTGCCAGAGCCTAGGTTCTTAAACCAGAGTCCCCATCCTTCCCCCCTCACCAGAGTTACCCTCCTTTCCCCCTCACCAGAGCCAAGGTCCTCCTCCCAGTTGATAGTGAAGTCAAGTGAGTCCCTTTATCTATGGAATGAAACATTAAGACTGTCAGACAATTATGAACCAAGGACAATATTTTGAAGTTAAATATTTGTAGGCCACACAATAACCTCTTTACCTGATATGGTGCCTTTGTAAATGGATATGAAATTAAGTAGAACAAAAGATATTGTAAAAACTATGAAGAGCAAGGACATTGATAATCTTTGGTTAGTGTTATGATTAACACAAAATTCTAAATTTCCCCTGACTGATTTAGGTATAGGAGCTGAACCTTTATGTAAGGGCCAGAGGCCAATGAAAGATGTTATAAAGAAGAGGTGTGGGCCTGGGATCATTGAAATCGACTCCCATGTAGGGGAATCTGAGGTCTACACCCCCACCTCACCCCCAACAGAAAAAGTTTAGACTATAAATTAGGTCTATGACTAAATCTAACCACAAGGTTGTGATAATAAATACCCATGATTTTTTGTGTGAGGCTGAGTAGTGGGGTTTAAACCCATATCAGTAATTTACTGCTCCCTTGACTGAACGTAAAATATTTCTGGACTGGAAACTTTTCGATGATTCAAGGTGGAGGTGGTTGTCAGTGAAACTGAAAATTATAATGAAATATTTGGTATAATTTCTATGAACTGTCAGAGTTTAATACCATTGTTTGGTCTTATGTTTCTTGCTCCAGAGACTGAGCTGAGGAGCGGACTAGAATCTCCAAACCTTGAGATTAAACATCAAGAGAGACTACTGGGCAGTAAACTAGCTCAGTTCTTAGACAGTGATGTCAAATATACCATGAAGAGAACTTCACAAACAGAGCTACAGACAATGTATGCAGGACCATTAGCTGGTAACTATCACAACATACATTAATTTATGCATGTTTTATTATGATATTAACGACCTCAGTCGAATAGTTATACATGTAATAGTTCTGTAGTTGTATTGCTGACAGAAGTTATGATTCTAATGAATTATCAAACAGCAAATAGAAATCAGGGATCTGCTTTCTTTGTGTGATGTGATAGAGGGGGAAGTGGGCGGGAGTGGGTGGGGTGGGGTGGGAAGGTTATTGCATGGTAGGAACAGACAAAGGACAGTTATGAAAGATGT
This sequence comes from Apostichopus parvimensis, assembly GCA_000934455.1. Lineage (NCBI taxonomy): Eukaryota > Metazoa > Echinodermata > Holothuroidea > Aspidochirotida > Stichopodidae > Apostichopus > Apostichopus parvimensis. The sequence goes on along the minus strand of KN885561.1, from coordinate 82,990 downwards.
CAAGTTGGCACTTTATCAATTTATCAACTGTGACTTGTCTTGAAGTGGAACAAAAGATGAAAGGAAGAGTTTCAACTTATGTTAGTAAGCTCACACTCTTGATGAAGAAAGAAAAAAGAATTGAAAATACTCCCTGATAGAAGAACTCACTTTGAAATTAAATCCGCAGGAGAGTAAGGAGTTTGCCAATTATAGTGGAAGAGATTTTGATACAGTAAGATAGATGTAATGGTCTTTTTTTGTTCAGTTTCAGATGCAAAGAGTTCTTACTTTACAAGTCAGAGCAAGAATGCTGCTCCTCATCCTGTGAAAGGAGGTTACCAGATAAAGGACTATTTTATATTTGGATGGTAAGAACTTTAAAAACCTCACAACTTGTCTGTTAATCATCGGCTAAAAATCATGGGCAATATGGATTTTTCTTATCATATATTTAAATAGTTAGTTCTTGCGCCTGGTTTGCCTTCAAAATGCTCGCTATGTTGGCTAGTATCATATGAAGACCTGGTTCAAAGTGGCAGTTGTGACCATATTTATGGTCACCAAAAGTTTTTGAGGGTCCCCAAAAGCTTAGAAAGCAAAAACAAAATTGTGATATTTTGTGGAAAAACAAGGTGAAAAAACCTTAAGAACAAATTACATCAAAAGTTGCAAAATAATAACAGCATTTTGTAAGTAAGCACCCTTAATCATATAAAACTTTCTCAAAAGGGAGGGGAATACCTTCTCCCCCTGTAGAACCTTCCCGTGTCATCATGATGATGAAAGTGGGAATTGTGGTCACCAAGCAACAAAAGGTTTGAATACCAGGGATGAAGACAACTTTTCTCTTTGAGAACTTCATCATGATATCAGTTCTGTAGTCATACTTATATATGTTGACAATGAGGCCCATTTCAAAATGATGCCATCATGTTCTGAGTATTCATGATGATGCCCTCATTGTATTCATGTTTTGTGCTATTTCAGTAGAAGTTTATTTGTAGAAAGGAAATGAACTGTACTTTTAACGCTGATACGTACTGCGATGCACTTTTGTAATTGTGAATTCTATCAAATTTTCCCAACATCTCACTTTGAAATAACTGAGAAATAACTTATTTTAAGAAAATCATAAACAGAAATTGGTCTTAGGATATTACACAAACTTGTTTACAGAGAAGTCATTGGCTAGATTATAGGATCAGAACCTGTGACATCAGAAATACCTGATGACCAATCCAGCATATAGGAGGCAATTATTTGATGTTTTCTGACAAGATGACTTTGTTTCATTTAAAAGTAATTAACAATTTAAGATCAACAAACCGATATTTGGAGACCCTTCAGAGAAGAGATCAATCTTTGTTTCACATCCCTTCTTAGCTTAGCAGATTCTTCTGCCGATTACATATCAGTGTTAAGGAAACACTGGACATGTCCTATCTGCAACCAGTCCATGGTCATTACTACACTTGAAAAATTGGAGCATGAAGCAAGCTGTTCAGAGCCAGAAAAGAGTAGGTCCTTTAGCTTATATTTGTCCAAGGAATATTGACCATATTATAATTAGAAATTGAAAGGTTAGGTTGTGTGCGGGGAGGGGAGGGGGAGGGGGGTGGGAGGTTAGTCAGATGAATGAAGTGAGTGCAATCTCATAAGGTCCAACCTTTGGGGTCGGGTTGAGACTTATGTCTCTGAACAATTTATATACATGTTTCAATGAAGTTCTCCATCATTATACTGAGGGAGGCTTTTATATCTGTCTAAAAGGCCACTGTACTGTTTAAAGTTCTCTGAATCAAAGTAAACGATTGCATGTAAGCACTCACAATCAGCTAACACACCTGATGAACTGGCATACTGATGCCATGGGAGATTGGCTAGTTCATGGTCCCACTTGTGCAGTTTGGCATAAAGAAATGAAAATACTTTAGAAGAGACCAGTTATGTGCACAAAACAGTTAGCTTGACTTGAAACTTTGAGAATATGTTTCAAAAGATTTCTTCTGCAATATTAACAAACAAATTTGCCTGCACTAATATTGATCTACTCATTGTACCGTTATGAGATGACGTCATAGGCTGCAGCTTGTCAAGCGTTGCAAGAAAAACTAGATAGGACGGATATGACAGCGTCCTTTGTTGACTTTGGTCGTGGCTGTAGAGCACCATTGCAATATTTCTCTGATGATAGTTGTCCTTGCTTAAAATTCTTCCTTCAAGAATATTTTGATTCATTTTCTCTTTGTCCATCTAGCTTCTTCGTCGCAAGATCAGTCTGATGAAGCCAAGTCTCAAGGCCCCAAATCTCTGCGTAGGGATTACCAATGTCCGGTCTGCGACGAACAATTCTCATTCACGACCTCGGAAATCCTGAAGCACCGGAGGGACCACCAAAGAACAGAGAAGAGTAAAGAAGCAAGCTGAACTCTGTTTGTGAGTGAGCCCTTATGTATCAGTCACAATGTAAATGAAATATTGAAAAAAATAAACTTGGTCTAGCCCTAAGTTGAAGCTGCTCCCTATTAACCATGATAGGGTTAATATGTGGTGGTGACCATTTCTGTGATAGGGGTGGGTTGACATTACAACTATTCCAGTTTTGCTAATGCTGGGCCGCGGTATCTTGCCTACTCTACGATTAAGTTTAGTTTAGTTTAGTTTACTATTTCGCTAGTGTGAGGAAGCCATGAGAAGCTCATTGGACGAACACTGGCATATATACTAAGCCTTCTCATTTTGATGATCAGAGAGTTACAAGGCAGGTGTGTAATTGTCGCACTCAGGACCGCCAGTTTTACCTCTCTATCCTACTAACGAGGGTGTACCTCAGCATCTGACCACTCTCTCCCATACTGCGAAAGGTAAATACACCCTATTTATAATCACTACAGTGCAGCCAATTGTCTCTGAACCATTGAAACACCAGAACCAAACCCCAGTTCCTAATTCTCAACCAGAAACCATACCAAATCCATCAAAGACTCCACTTAACAACACTGCAAGACAACAATTTTGAATAGGTCTAGAAAATCTGGTTCCTGGTGAGGATTTGAACAGGAAACCTAATGATTGTGGGGCGGACACTCTAAATGCTAGTCCACTACACCACACCTTCATCTTTTTAAGTAAGCTAAACCAGTTATCACTGGCTACATGTATGTGTCTACACTCTTGTTTGAGTTAAGAAACATACAAAAAACACACAATAAAATCATTACAGGACAGAAGAGATTGACAGATTTGCAAAACAACTGGATTTTATTATTGAGCAGCCTGAACAAATGAAACAAAGACATAGAACAAGAAAAAACAACTTGAAATTTCAGAATTCTCATTTATAAATATAGAAATACAATTCAATATAAAATAGAGATCTGAACCATCATTCTATAGTTCACAGCATTTCATTAAAATGATTTTGATTTGATTTGATTGTAAACATTTTTAACAATAAAGTGCATTAAATGCAACCACTCAATGAACTGCAACATTCCAACTATTTGAAGAATTGAGTCCATAAAAATGAAATTCTCAGTAAGTGAATGTTATACGTCACCCCAAGGCAATATCATATCACATCTATACTGTACAGAGCTCTGTGAAATCTTAAGAATATTTGTCAAGTTTTCTCTAGCAAGAAATTCAACGAAACTTTAAATATTTGCTTTAATAGACATTAAAATAGGAATATATGTATTTTGAATAATTATTACTTTCTAAAAGTGAGTTCTTATGTCAAAATTTGACTCTTGTCAAAGTCTTTACCATGTATTTTCTGCAAAAGTTTTTAAATAAAACCACAAAACCTAATACAATTGGGAAGGTTCGAAGTTCAAACTTTGGTGAAATTAAATCATGGGACACTCAATATTAGTTGCTTTAGTGTCATTGTCATGGCAACAGAACTAAAAGATTTCTTTATCTTTTTTGATATCATGAAAATAAAGAGGAAAAGTAAAGTTTAACTATTTAAAAACCTTTGCCTATTGGTGAAAGCATGAATTCAGAGTATATGACAAGCTAAAGTATACATTCTATGCATACAGAATGAGGCTATAAACAAAGGAAAGTAAATGTTTTGAGCTTTGAGCAATACTGTTATGATAAAATCATAGCCAACAAAAAAACCACCAGATCAAGATACCTTCAAAAACCAAGTGAAGAGTTTAGGAACAAGATAATGGGAGATTGAGTTTTTGGCTAGAAATGTAGTGAATTTTGTCTTCTCTGTATTATGGTCACACTCAGTGCCACAGGAATATCCCTTTCCAACATGTGACGCTAATAAAGTCATATTATAAATTGTCATCAATAGAATGAAACCATGTAGTAAACAGATAAACAGTCACATAGGTAATTTGTAAGATTTAAGTTAATAAGTAACTTCTTTAACAACATTTTTTTTTAACATTTAATTTTTTTTTTTTGTTTTGTTATCTCAAATATCTTTAATTCAACTTTGATGGTTCTTACACATTTCATCATGCGCTTTCCTTAATTGTACCAGCATTTTCCTATTGCCTAAGTTAGGACCGTGTTCCATCTGGCCACATCTTTGGACATCCCAACCCTGGGTGTTCACAAGAATCTCCTTGGAATCCATGTTAAGTAAGAACCTGTCGCATCCCTCCGGTAGCCTATCACAGTGTTGCACGACCGACACACCAGTGGTTGCATTTACGATGGATAGGTCGATCGGATTTTGATGTTTTACATTTGGGGGAGATTCGTCGCTGCTCAGTGAGCTGCCGGAGGAAGTTTGAAATATGTTTCGTGGAAAATTATCTTTTTCGAGTACTTGAAAGCTCTCGCTCAAGTTTGTCGAAACCTGTTCTCGATTACTCGCGACAGGAGATTCAAATTGTGAAGTGGGTGGACTAACAGTCTCCATGGCGACAAGCCTGTATTTATTACCCGTTCCTTCTGATATTTTTACCACGGGTTTGACAAACTGAAACATTGGACTGTTTTGGTCTATGGTTACAAACTCAACCTGTTTCATGTCAGGCTTACTGAAAACTTGCTCCACACATTGTGAAAGTATATCTGGTTTTTGTAGCCGTTTTTCCTGCGCTTCTGGTGGGGACTGTGAAATGTACACTGTACTTTGGTGGGGCTGAGAGGCACTATGTTGGGATGAGGGAGTTTTCTTAGCTACGGCGTACGGTTGCATGGGAGGCCGGATCAGCTTTGCAAGCTGTTCAGCTACATCATTACTGCTTATCGGAGAACCTAATGTCTGCAAGAAAGATTTGTTTCGAGGCAGAGGTGCAGTCTCGGTTCTACTCCCGGGTTTTACACCGTTGTTAGCCCTCACAGCTTGTAGCTGTTGTCTGTACTGTGAAATTGTAGGCTGCAGTTGTGTTTTGATGTCATTTTCGATACTCGTTTGAACAGTCTGGCTCACATTGTTGTGGCATTTGGTTTCATTTCTAGCATAATCACTTACCGTCTCTGAGGCAGCTCGTTTGTTATGCAGAATGCTGTTGTTGGTGTAACTTGTAGTGTTGCCAGTGATTGGCTTACTGTTGCACTGACTGACTTGGTTATCTTTGGCTTTATTGTTGTTATTATTATTATTATTGTTGTTGTTATTGTAGATGTTGTTGTTGTTGTTATCATTTGTTTTAATAGCTGTGTTGTTGCTGTTGTTTCCATTTCTGATTCTCTGTGTATTCTCTACAACATATCTCCTACCTTCGCCAACATGAACATTACGATCATTATTTTCCGCATTCCGTTTACAGGGGTAACTCTGCACGTTACCGGCCTGGGTCGGGAAACCCACAGCCTCCCGCTGGTTGAAACCCTCGACAGTATGGACGGCAGGATGGAGAGGTCTCGATGATGCATACATCATCACGCCACGTTGTGCTGGAAGCATCAGTTGAGGAGGAGGTTGGCTGTAATCTGGTCTCATATGCAATGGACGAACCACTGGACCGTAAACAGCTCCCGCACCAATCGGAGAAGCCATAACCTGATGGACGTACGGATGCAACGAGCAGCCGGGATGGTTTGGGCCGATGTACTGATGAGGGCTGGGCAGCTGTACTAAAGGACACCCTTGCTGCTGTTGATGGTGCATCAGGGGTGTAGTGGGAACAGCATTCTGTGTCTGCGATGGATATCCAGATATTGGTAGTCTCGGGTATGGTCCAGTCACATAACCCCAAGAGGTGTTTTCGTAGCCAGTCGACATGACTGGTTCAGCACTGGATAGTTGATTTCCTTTGGGCGGTTTTGAAGCTGCCGGTTTCATTTTTCTGCTTCCAGTGGGATGTCTCTATTGCAAAGAAATATAACAGACAGACATTTGGTTTCACTTTCTCTTTAAAGTGGCTGATTGATTTGTAAATCCATATTCCACTTCTCAGCAGTTTTACTGAGGTAACCACAACAGGAAGTTATATAGGCCAAATTACATGATGGCAGCTTAGCCTAGCCTAGCCATCTCTGCTATGAAAGTCTGGTAGAACAAAGGCTAGTAAGTGTAGCTGTTAGTAAAGAACTTTTGCTCAAGGGTATTGTCTGGTAGGACAAATGAAGCTGCTTGAGGGTGTCAAAATGACAATGTTTATTGGGTCAGGTGCAACATTAGCTTGATGTAAAGGTAGTGTTACAGACTGTTTGGAAGCAACTTGCACCAGTGCAGTATAAGTTACAATACTTTTAACCGTCAGGCTCATCAATCAAAACGGCTGGATACCTGCAAGAGCACTCAGCCAAGTCAGTTGAGTCCTTACAAATGCTTCACAAATATGGATAAGGAATAAAGTCTGTCTCAATTATTAATATTTATAGATGATGCATTAAACTTTGCTTATGACAAATGTATTTGTATGTATTTTAGATCCTCCTGCAAGCAGGAACTCGCAAAGAAGCCTAATTGGCTTATCAAAGCTGCAAGCTGACCAAAGTCAGTCTCTTACATTCATATTTAACGTCCATGATTATGAATTGTCAATTGTCAACAACTCTGTAACTGGACGACTTGGAGTGACTCGAACCGGGGACCATATGATTGAAATGATATTGAAATTATTCATTCTTTAAAATGTGTTGCTCTTTATGGACAGCCAGAACCGGGGACCTTATGATTGAAATGATATTGAAATTATTCATTCTTCAGAATGTGTTGCTCTTTATGGACAGCTTACTAAAAGAACATTTTACGAAGGTGGTTTAACATTAACAAAGATGCATTGACTGAGGAGGTTAGGTCATCATCAAGTTGCATTAGACAAAGAACCAGTTAAGACATATAACATTTTTTAAGAGCAGCATTTGAGTTTGGTCGAAATTTCTTCCAAGCAAAAGGACTTTCTTAAATATAATATTGCTATTAATCAAACTAAGGCATCCTTCTACACTTTTCTTCCACCAAATGAATAAAAATGATTGATAAATTTAGGAATTTGATTCAATCTTAAATATTTTGTTGGCCGTACACATTTCATAGTTTGTATAAATCACATGTAAAGTCAAATTTTCAACATTTCCGACTTTTAGCCTTAAACACTGGAAATGAAAATTGACTTTACTAACTCATTTAAACGCACTAGTTACTTTGTTATGGATTTTACTATGAATTAGCACTGAAATATTTATAAATTTCCACTAAATAAGCTGCTTTAAAGTATGAGTACCTTGAATATGTATTTAGTAACATACATTGTCTTCTACTGTGCTTTGCATCACAAATCCTTAGCATTTAAAGTCTGCACTGAAATAGTGTTAGCTGTTGGATTTCAGACAGATATTATGACCTGTAACATGTCAAAGGATCACACATGTGAGGAGAGGATGTACAATGCTTAGACAATGCTTAGAATATGACATTAAGACTGCAAACACAACATGACATTCAGTATTGTATATATTGAGATGATATTCTTACATCTACTGTAGGCTGTCCATCCTTGGCTGTTTTGCACTCTGGACTCAACTGTCCTATAATTGATGCCATGGGGTGCTGAGTCAGTAGTGTTTGGAATCTGTCAGCTGATAGGGGCGACACTTCCACAAAACTTGTTGCAGGGCCCTTAGTCGGTGTATGTATGGGACCTGAGAATAATTCAAATGAAAGACAAAAGTAAAATACTTAAAATGCAGTTTTTGTTCATAGTACGTATTGGTACCGTTATAAATCTTAACACAAACCGTTTGTATTAATATATATTTATTTGATTTATTTTTTATTAATAAAGATAACAAACAAACAACTAAATAGATAAATATTTCTGCTCGCATTGATCACCCATTTACTATATGTAGTATTATATAATAATAATAAGGAAAAACAGGAAAGAAACAATAGATTTTGGGACTACTTTAAGAAAACATGTGTCATTTAATTATTCACAACCATTAACCATTAACAGGTGGCTACGGTTTCATGACATCATCTATTCTTATGAATAAAATACATACAAATACAAATATCTATATATAAATATTATACAAACATACAAATATATTACAAATAACAGGAACTTTATATTGTTTACTTTACGAGGCTTGCCTAGGAAGAATCAACAGATGCAATGATCTAACAAGATCAAATTAGGGTAAAATGTTTTCATTTACCTGTTGCTTGCAGAGTTGGTACTTGATGTGTCAGTGTATTGGCACCAATTGAAACAGTGTTAGCTGGCGTGGCTACAGTAAGTTGACGGGGTACGGCAGGGCTATTCTGTATCATTCCATTAGTTGATGGTGCAGTTTGGTTCGTTCTCATGGGTGCAGAAGTGTTTTGGAATGCTTCATTTGATGGCGACTGCATCCATTCTAGAATGAACATTTATTGTGGATGTTTAAACAAGGAAATAATTGTTATTAATAAGAAATTGCATTCTCATGTCTACTGCATAGCTTTATTCAACATATTGGGCTGATGATACCACACGCACACATATCGACAGACAGTTGAAGTGTAACCTCCACCAAAACAACGGAGTTAATAAGAATAATTTATCAGTAGGCAGCTGTAAACTTCTTTGGCCTAACCGGTGGCTATTTTGTAGTTTACTGGTGGGCAATATTGGATTTTCTGATAATTCCACACAACTGTATAATAGTGATTTTAACATCGTTCAACAAGCCACTGTTTATGCTAGCTATATGGAAAACAATCAATATGTAGGGCATATTGAACCTAATTCTTTTCATTTAATTGACTCGGAAAATATGACCATGTCCATAGTCAATGAACTTTGCTTATCACAACAATGTTAGGTGGGCAAACTAATTTACTGGGTGAGCAAAACAATTTACTGAGTGGGCAATGGTCAAATGACTTTACTGGGTGGACAAATCTGTTTCACATATATCTTGTTGATGCACGTGATCGTTCTCACTGGATGGTTACCACTGACCTCTACACCAGAGGTCAGTGATGGTTACCTGTTTGTCGAGAGGCCGACATTTCTTCCTTTTGGTTCATTTGTTCCCTTGGTAACAGGTAAACAGTGGACTCACCCTGCGGGGCGTGAACAAGTACTTGGCTTTGCGTTGTCCCTACTTCAGTCGATGATACTGTGGTGAAGAAAGTAGAAGAACGTTAATGTTACAATCTTGAGCAAAACACTTATTTCTAAAAACATTATTTCTATCTGGGCGTCTACTATGTTGTCATAAGACATCTGTTCTTTGCCACCAATTTCCATCCATGTTTTTATTATATCCTGATTTGTTGTTGTTATTGTTATTATTGTTGTTTTTATCGTTTTCGTAAATCAGTTGAATGGTCAGTACTGAGAAATATTCTAGGCTGCGGTTTGAAATATTGAACATGTTAATAATATATGTGTATTTTTTCGTTTTTTTTTTTTTTAATTTGCCCAGTTCTTTTTGAGGAACATCACTTAAACAAGGTATAAAGGATTTATTTCACCAGTGACAATCCATTTAAACGAGAACGTACCAATTATCGGTCTGGGTAGAATTTTAACATTCCTGTTGTCCGTTGGTGTTATGCCATGATTTGATGCGTTTATAATATACTGGTTTGGGTATTGAGGTAGCGATGTCGCAATTCGTCTCTTTTTGTTCGGTTGGTACACCCAATCTGTTGAAATTGAAACAAAATTACATTGAAATATTGTTAATAATTATATGAAGAATAACTTAGGAGATTGTTCTAAGCATATTCTTCAATTAATTAATCAACTCCAAACAATGAGATTTTATTGTTTTGCCAAAATTAATTGTTTTGTAGAGAAAACAACGTTCATCACAATACACTTCTCAGTAAAAGAGCAACAAACTATATTTCTCGTTAAAACAATCTCTCAAAACAATATTTTCAAAGAACAAACTCAGCAACATATGTTTCTCAACAAAATGGTCAGGAAAGCCAGGAAATGAAAGAATCAGAACTACAGTATGTAATGTTTCCCGAAATGTAGTTAGGGCGGTAGTGATGACCTGAGCATGCATGGACTCCGGATGTATGACCTGAATAATTCATTTTGACTTCGGCTTTGAGTACAGCTAATCGGCTTTCCTTAGACCTGTATAAACATGCTTAAGAAATTACCACGGTATAGTGAATTGAATTCTTTTGTTGATA
>KN885561.1:37287-56913 GCA_000934455.1 Apostichopus parvimensis | reverse complement strand
AAATTTCGTGTAATTATCTGACCGGGAAAGGCTTTTTGTCTATATGATTTCTATTTGCGCCAAAAATAGGTGTTTTTGTCTTAAAAAAGGACTTCTTTTTGGTACCCCTTCCTTTCCACTGAGGGTATGTGACAGGGCTAATTTTTGGTTACGTGGGAGACGAGAGGTGTTTTTGTCTTGAAAAGTTAAAAAATTACCTCACACAACACCCAATTCCAAAATAAACTTCAGATTCGTAATCAGCGTGTCGCGAACTACCAGAAAAAATACACATTCATTGCGTTTGCGACAAAAAGTTTTTTCACCTAAAAAAACTGTAAGGGTTACGTACCCCGTGCAGTTTTGGCCAAAACTGACCCAAAATCGATTTCGCCCAAATGACGTAACTGGGGGTATTCGATGCTCAGGAGCCCATATCTGCTTCCGTTCGGGAGATACGTGGTCCCAAAGGACCCGATAGAAATACTCGTTCTTTATAAGTGCAAAATTTGCAAAACCCCCTCTTTTCAGCCCCCTCTCGTGTCCTGCCTTCGCCTAATGAGTCCCAAAAGGATGAAACCGGTCGTGAAGTGGAATTTTGTTCTGGTGTGTTGTTCTTTATTTACTATATAGTTGATCCTGGGTGGAGAATCTCATTAGATGCCAGTTGTGCCGGTCAGGCCATAGGCGCCAGTCATACCTCTACCCGTAGGGAGGGTTTACTCCACCCAGACGATTGCATTATTGGACTCTGGTTCGGAAGATAGCTCTGAGGTCCACTAACCATACACCATGGACGATCATATTATTAGACACTGGTTCGGAAGATAGCTTTATTTTTGGGGTCAATACTGATGACCTTTCAAAAGTTCCCCTTCCAGGATTATGGTACCTCCCACATACATAATGGTACCTGCCACTTGCATTGTGGCTAATTCAAAATGCAGCCTTGAACATTTGTTGTGACACTCACATGCAAACATCAAATAATGTATTTTGTTTTTAGGTATATTCACTATGGGAAGATATTAAAATATCTTGAATGAGACAAGCCCATGGTAGTTGCTCTAAGAGCTTGCCATATTTCATATCCTTCAACAATTTTATGTTATCAAAACCCTAATACTAGGGGACTATTACCATATCCAGAATTTGTGGCCATTAATCATAATACAACTATTTCCGATCACCCTTTCAGTATTCCTAGAAGCAGCTTGAGAGGAACGGTAAGAAAATGTGCAGCGTGTCAACCTAACTCAGGGATGTTGGGTAAAGTCATGGAATGTGACATTGATATTTAAGGGGCCAGGAAAGGTCTTGAAGTTGAGTAAAGTATTTGATAACAAAATGAATAGAGTAATAACATCATTTTACATCTACGGAGGCGTATCGCAGAGCAAGTTTATGATTGCGATCAATTTCTTTCTGCTTTTCAAGAATAGTTTTTTAAGGAAAGTGACTTTTAGAAGGAAATTTCTCTCTGGCTTTTAGAGACCAGATCTTAATTCTGAAAGTAGATTGTAGAAAGTAGATTGCAATCTTTTCCATTCAAAATGTTTTGTTGAACAGTATCATGAGATGTTTACATATATTGCTATTAAGCCACACCTTGCAATATTATCCATGTTTGAAGCCACAACTCGCAATATTATCCATGATTTAAGCCACAGCTTTCTGCATTTAGTTTTCAGTGTGCTTATGGACTCTGTCCATGATGTGGTTTGATCGCAGGGAATTAATGTACAATTATACAAATGATTGATTGTGACACATGGAGTGGTGTACTCTTTGGTTCAAACCCAATATGCTCTTTTCAATAAATAAGATGCGAAATCACACAAAGGTTTAGTTGTTTGACATGAATTTATTCATGTCCCATATGAATGTTGAAATAAAACTCCTGGAAATAATCATAAATATTTTGTCTTTTTTTTTCACAGACATGAAATCTGTTATTTCAATATTAATTACATATTATCATCTTGGAATTAAAATAGTTAAAATAATGAAGGCTTTAATACTATGTGAGGAAAGAAATTAATCTGACTGTGCCGTACCATGTCAATGATACCAACAAGATACATCATACCGCTATGTAGAGAGTTTAGTTACGCAGTTGATGAACACAAGGACAACACTAAAATCGTTCCTGTCATTATCGATATCAATAAGAATAGAACTATTTGATAGCCAGGGGAAGGGAGTGAGGAGGGGAGGGAGGGGGGAGAGGAGAGGCATTAATTTAAGATTCACATTTATTTTACTACAAACACAAAAGCAAACGTCTGTAATATATGTTGCATCTTGTAATAGAATATTTATCCCTTAATATTCATAATCTTAATATTCATATAATCGGCCTGACAGCTGATGACAACACTTTACAAAATACTACTTATGACACTCCACCTAGGAATGTGGGGGAGGGGGTGTGTGTTGGGGGGAGGGGGTAATGGAGGTATTGTTAGTCAAGAAATTATATGAAAGAGGGTGGTGGCAAGGGAGTGTGATATCTCTCATATCTTTCAAGACCAGTCTTTTTGTCTCAAGATAACAGCTTGCATTAACAGCATTAGTGCCATCCCACTTACTTTATACTCTGAGATGGGAATGTTGGATCGTTAGAGAACAGCCACTTTCCTGACATAGCACCACCCCCACCCCTAACCCCTTACTTCCCCCCTGGTACATGTCTCTAAAAGTGAATGACATTTCTGAGAATTTGATAGTTCAGTTTCAGGCGGGTCATTATAATCTCGAGGGTTTCGTGTCGGATGCGAAGGGGTACTATGGACATATTACTATGGACTAATTTTCTTATACTTAAAATATACTCTAGTATTAATGAAGCATGCATCTGTGCAAGCACTTTGTGAAGACAATATTATACACTATTTACAATTCACATCAAACGGTGATACTCGTGTCAGATATCGTCTAACGGGGAATGGGGGAGGGAGAGGGAGGAGTTAAACTTTGCACTGTCATCCATAAAATGTGATATTTACAAAACCCCAAAACATGATGACAAAGGGTCTTATAACAAAGCCAATGAAAGACACCATGATCTATCCAAAGAAAAGATGAAAATATTAAAAAAATATCAAACAAAACTTAGGCAATATACTAAAAATGGCAGCATCCTGGATAAAAATGTCTTTGAGCTAGTTAGTTAGCATGAACCAGCTGTGTTTCAGTGCTATAAACTGATATCAGACAATTAAAACTCTTACAAACCAATACTTGTTAATTCCACCAAATGAATACTATCACATGCAATATAATTAACACCATGTCCACTTGCTATCCACAATTTACCAGTCTATGTTATAAAGAAACTACTAGTGCACACTTGTAATATTATTGGGCACGAACCATCTTTGAATCATATCAACTAAGAGATCTTTGCATGTTCGGTTTGCAAAGGGTAAGACATAGATTGAGGTCTGAATCCAATTCCTTTTCTTTCAAATATGCAATGTGTTTCATTTCTTCACATTTTGCTGTTTAAGCAAAGCTCTCCATGTGTTCTTCTCCATGTGTTCAATATCGCATATACGTTATTATTATAAATATTATAATATTATAAAATTCTTTATTCAAATTTCTTTTGGATTAGTTAAATCGTGGGAAATGGTCTGAGCTTAAAAGGGTACTACTTATGAAGAAAAGTCCCCCATGCTAGAGCATGGGCACGAAAAAAAAAAAAAAAATCAACTTGATCCAATCTCAACCCACAGTCCCCTTTTATCGAGACTTTAGAAATGAGACTTTAATGATGGTGTTTAATGACAAATGTAAATCACAAGTTTCCTTCAATTGGGAATAGAATATACCACACATGGTCCTGACCAACGATTCACTGTGTAAATGTAAAGGACAGATACACTACATGAACTTTCATAGCCAAAAACGGTTTAAGCTTAATATAGAGTAACCACATGGAGAGCTGTACAAGTTTCCTCCTTGTATAAACACCGCAGATCGGTCAACAATCGTACAGTGAAAGTTTCTTTTGTAGATTTTTAGAACAATCATTGCAGACATAAACACATTTTTTAAGGAATGTTTGCATTTAAGCAGAACGAGTGTATACAACCAGTTGATTCTATTTACTTTAACATTTTCCAGAACTGTTTAATGCATTGTCCCGCACAATGAACACTAGTGTTTAATAAGGCCTTATAAAGATTAGTGAACACTTCCATCTCAATCACTATAAACCAAATAAACGAACCAATAACTATACGTTGTTAACTACGATGCATGCATAGCCAGGCTGTAAAGTATTGATATTTACGTCAAAAGGAATATATTTTTGAGGTTTTGAATGATCAGCTGTGAATATACAAAACAATATGTTTAGTTTTCGAAAAATTTAAATTGAATTTACAAGCATTGCAGGCAGGACATCATTGTTTTTAATAGTAGCCAGAAATATGTTTACAAGTCCCTCCCAGATTGCAATTAAAAATACGTCTAGTTGCATATGTTGTAAAATAAACAAAAAACTAACAACTGTTGATAAGAACAAAGCCCAGTCTGACAATTATCCATTGTTCATTTACTTACAACCTGTATACAACTGAGTCTGTTCTAGATTGTCACTTTATGATATTTACTTATAAAATATCTCAATGCACTGTTGCATATTCTCAAGAAAAGGTTTGGCACATATTGTGATAAGAAGAATTAGCTTCTGGGTAAATTACATCAAACATACATTTGTCAATATATCGGCCTAGCCTAGCGGAGAAATTCGGAGATCAGCCTCTCGACATTAGTGACTGATGGGCCAATTTTCGATGGCTTCCTCTGTAACATGAATAATTCATCAAATCAAACTGAAGTTCAACTCTCCAATAAAACTTCATTAGCATAACAGACAAAATGAAGACTAGGTAGTTTTACCTGAAGGTCTTCATTTTAATGATTACATATAGCCCTACATGAATTATTGCCATAGCAACCTTAAAAGATCATTTGTGCACCACATACTTGTCCTTTGTTGTATATTATCGCCAGTGGCATTGAGAACCAGGTGGGGGAGAGGGGGCCCTGGGGAAGAGTAAGTCAATGGGGCCCCTTTCTTAAAGTAAGAAGTCCTTTTTTATCTTAAGCTACACTGTAAAGGTGAAAATGAAGTATTATTTATCCCAAATTCCCGATGCCCCTCATTGACCCCTCATTGACCCCAGGGGTGAAGGTTCTCCAATGAGCCTCCTCCCTTCTTGTCATTCCGGATTATCGCAGATAATCTCATTTAACGCCAAGCAGGTTTGATAGGGTTTGAAGTTTAACATCTCATGCTACAATAAACATATTACTACATACTGAGGAGGTAGTGGGGAAGGGGCAAAGTGTCAGTGTTGTTTTAATATAAATTATTAAAGCAAGCCAAATCCAAAAAATCAGTACTTAAAGAAAGTGGAAGTTGTCTCCACATTTCACACAAATTAGAGAAAATTTTGAAACATTAAACTACAAAAGAGTGTCCATGCAGTCATGTGAAGTTGAATTGTTCTTTTCAAATGAACTTTCAGGCCACATCATTCATTCTATAATCCTAGTGGCTGAGAGCACTTGATACTCTACAGCTAAGCTGTACTTTTACCAGTGGACAGACACCAGTGGTCAGACACTCAGAGTCACATTTTGTATTCGGCTGCTCATTACAAGTTACAAACAAATCGTTATTCGATTGACTCGAATCATACAAACTCTGTTTTCTAAACTGTTAAATTACAATTGACGAGAGCTAATCCATTTAACACACTCCCTTCTCTATCAAAAAATTCTCTTAATATTAACGACATACTAACGATTGTTAAGAATTTAATTTTCTCAACTCTTAGTTTTAAAGTATTTAATTACAAGAATGCACCTCATGAAAATATAATGGAAGCTTAACATACTCAAAAAACATAACCAAGAAAATGAAATCATATAAACCAAGAAAATTCATTTATGGATGATGAAGTTTTAGTGATCCCGAGAAGTACACCGCAAATAGTCGTTTTGGTCACGTCTGTAGCAAGAACCAAATGATCCTATGAAAAGAAATAATTGATAAACTTGTGGCCTCTTTGTGACAAGAGAGTGTCGTCGCCTTTTTTTCAATGATGTGACATCACGTTTCTTTGATGTAAAGCATCAGGTTTTGCCCCCCGGGAGTCGCATCGATTCCTCAGAGTATGGTGTCAAACACATGCATCGATCTTGTTATAGTTTCGTCCTGAATGAAAGTAGGAAAGAACAAGAAAATTTAGTGTTCTTGCTTACAGAGGTGACTATAAATATTGAAATAGCAGGACTGGATTTAAGTTTTAAACAAGTATTTTTTTGATGAGATTTTTAGGGAATACATGGATGACTGGCAAATTGGAACATTTTACACATCTTCCTCTGAAAATTTCTTTTCAAATAAATAATAAAGTTTGGTTGAAAATTGTATGCTAGGGTTTGTGTAAAAATCACCTTATTCCTGTTTCTCTACTTTCGTGAGAAAAAGAAAAATCTCATGTTCTTTGTTCTCTCTCTTTACGTTGACTGCTTTAATATTTTAAGAGCAATCTCAATTCCTAATGAGTCACGTCGGGATTTTTATTTATGATTATGAAACGGAACAGTTTGTTATTTGTAATTACCCTGCAGGTGACAATAACAGGTGGCTCTTGCTTAGAGTCTAGCATTCTCACTATCACCGTATGGTACAATAGAATTAAAAAAGTGCAAACAGCACTGTGATCGCAGCACCCAGCAGCTCTGTATAGACCTGCATGCTTGTTAATACATCAACAACAAAAAGGTTGAGAGGTTTCCTGGGAGTCGAGGACAGGGAGACCTAAATTTGATTAAAATTGATATTTTCTTATTTTCCCCATCATTGAATAAAACCATGAATCACCAATCGCAAATGATCCAAATTTTTATATTAAGCAGTCGAGTTTCAAGGATATTTAAAATTCACAATTACCGACTTTTTCAAATCCTCGATAGATGAAATTATCATGTTCAATTTCAGTGGGCGCCGGTCTAAGTTTAATATCCATGAGAATGTGAAAGATTTTGGGACGTTAGCTTTTACAGTAGGTTGGGTTCTCTGAAGTTTAGAATCTCATCAAAAAGCTACTATTTTTGTGAAAATATATATTTTGGTTGAATGACTTAAATATTATAATGACAAACAAAACATTTTCAACTCAATTGCCATTTTTAAATTAAATTTTTAAAATTCCATTTTTAACTCTGCAGTTGCCAGATTGCATTCACAAAATATGACCATATTAGGTGCAAAATTCCATACCTTCAACCATCACACAAAATGCTATGAGGATGTGGCTTTAACCAAAGATGTATCATATTTCCAACAACTTTCAATATCAAGCAACTAACTTAAGTGTATCAGAATAACCCTTTAAAGATTTACTAGGTGTCATATTTTGATTCACTTGCATGCAGTTTCTCAGCACTCGATGCAGCAAAACGTTTTCATTTTTAATTGCTACATAAATTAAAACTGCTTAGTTGTTACAGTCCTTTTAAAATCTCTCGCAGCATCCCTGGGAATTTCCTCCAGACTTCAGGGTATCCCAGGGATTTTGTTTATTTCCCTAGTTTCTCACTCTGCCATTATAGACGACAAATTTTGATTGTTTACACATGATCTATAATTACATGTTTTCTGTTCATTCCTTGCTAGATGGTAATGCTATAGTTAATTTAGGCAGAATTAAATTGCACAGAAAATTTTCTCTTTTACTTGTGATTTCTTACTCCTTATGTGCTTTACAATTAACCCTGGTCATTGGTAACTTGTCACACCTACACACCAAAGTGTGCACAATTCAAACAATCTCTCCTGGGGCACAACAGTGCACCACAGCCATGTGTCCCCTGGGGGACTTCCCATAGGGTGCAGCCACAAACCGGCGCACGCAACTATATTTACAAGTCACCTCGCAAGTCCCCATATATACACCTGGGTGAAGAGGATGTATAGAATCAAATCTTTCGTTCTGTGCAGATTAACGCACAAAGAGTACTGCAGTTTCCTGCAATATGCACTCTATATTTGGTCTGCAGAGATAAAACAATCTTTTGTTTGACGTTGATTCAGCATTGCTGCGGGGAACTTGCAGTTGCTGCAGCTCTTCGTATCAGTCCACGACGTGGTGCCTAACTCCCCTTTATTTAGAATTTTGCAGATTTATTTAACATTAATTCACAAATTACGTTGTTACAAACATTTCACAAGCCAATTCCTTCTGTTTATTTTTTGCTTCTGCAGATATCATGATAGTTATGTCTCATAGTTTTTTTGTGTTTTTTTTAATTTGTTCGTAAAATCTTATTTGCTGCCAAGAAAATATGCCTTAATGAAGGATGAAGAAATTATGATGAAATTTTTCATTGCCAAATATCAGGAAACTTACTTTTTTACAACAGTCGATGAATTCCTCAATCGATACAACCCCATCTCCATTCACATCCATTTTCTGTGAAAATTAAAAAAATGAATTGTCAGACATCCATACAGAAATAAGAATAAAAAGCGCCAAATCAGTAGACAAAAGTCACTGCTCAAGGCGCTTTACATAGAAAGCAAATTAACTTACAAAAGTACATGTGAAAACTTGGGTCTTTAGTAAACTTTTGAAATTAGAAAGTTTAGAGCATGTTCGAATGTGATCTGGTAACTTGTTCCATTGATAAGAGCCAGAGTATTCAAAGCTTCTGTAACGATAGGTCTTCAAGCGTGGTTTAGGAACAGTTTGATACAGTTTGTTGGAGGAACGAAGTGTGCATTACATAACTCTTGAAAGGCAAGCACGTAATCACACAGTACATAACTCTTGGCAGGCAAGCACGTAATCACACAGTACAAAACTCTTGGCAGGCAAGCACATAATCACACAGTACAAAATCTTGAAAGGCAAGCACGTAATCACACAGTACAAAACTCTTGAAAGGCAAGCACGTAATCACACAGTACATAACTCTTGAAAGGCAAGCACGTAATCACACAGTACATAGGCTGACTCTTGAAACTGAAGTATTTTTGTTAAAATGACACTCTTTGCTGCTTAGAGAATGAAGTCTTGACTCAATTACCAAATAATTGCTTTGTTCTCTCTCATATCAAACTGTGCCAAACATGCAGACAAACATACGTTATGTATATATAAATGCATTATTACCAGAAATGCAGCCGACCAATAGGAAGGCAGCTTATCTAGCATACAGAAGGAATGTTTAGTTATGAAGTGACTACAGATAGAGAAAGCATGTAGTCACATGGATCTTTGCCATCAGTTGTAAATCATGTTCTGAGAGCTCAAGATATGAAATTAACCTCAATATTTTGTACAATACACAGAAGATGTGAAATTTTTTTCCTCTTGACATTTATGAGCCAACAGATGCTTGTTATTAAAAAATTATCATCTATTCCAGTTGAGTACTATTCAATTAAAATCACATCAAAAAGCAATCATTTTGGCTCCGACATAGCGGTAATGTTCATCTAGGATAATAAGTCAACCATTGAACTTGCCATTGAGTCTCCAGCTATCGGTGGTGTATTTGACTTTTAATCGTGTGTGAAAGTTATCGAATCAAATGAAGGTATATAGGCCAGATGCAGTGAGGGACTGTAGTTTGTTTTTACCAACAGAATTCTACCAATTAACACATCTATTGTTCGGCACAAACAATTTGAAGAGAGAGAGGTATACCTGGAAGACCCTTTCAACGTGCTCGGAAGGCGTAATGTCTTCAGCCGTTGGCTCCGAATACTTCCCCATCATGTCATAGATTGCTTGCACCACACTGAGCATCTCCTGTGTGAAGGAAAACAAAAAGAAATAATAAAAGCAATCATAGATCATAGAAATTATTGTTGGTCAAGATATCAAAGAAAATGAAATCGATAAAAAATTTAGGATGCGGACATTCTCAACCACATGCGGAAAGACAGCTGCTGGAAAAGACATTCTCTGAAGTGTTAATTTAATTTTGTTATTTACTATAAAGAACTGTGGTACCATAAGTGTGTGGACCTGGTTCTGATATAGTGATCATTAGTGTTCTGGGATTCATACTTACTTAATCCATATATAACAGTTTCTGCAATTCGATATTCTACTTTTTTTTTCATTTGAAGTTTAAAGTAATTGGCCATCATGTTTATACTTCAGATGTCTAATTTTATCTCCAATTGGTAACATTTCTGACATTAAACTATCTAGAGCACATAGTATGATATTCCATGGTTAAAGTCTCCATGACCATTCTCAATGTACAATATTCAGTAGATGTAACATCTTGCATGGAGGTTTTATCAAATTATTCTCTTGTATGACTGAGCTTAAGGTTTGATCAGCGGTGTCGCGAGCCAGGCTAATTTGTCCCCAGGAAGAAGATGTTGTCACAAAATGCTTCCTTCTTAAAGTCTTTAATTCCTTGACTATATTTTGAAATTAAGGATAAACTTCTTATTATTCTTCCCATATTTACCCAGGTCCCCTAATTGACCAGGCCTGGATATGTGGCTTGCTTGCACCCCCCCCCCTCCCCCAAATGTTGTCTCTATGCCTCCTTCTTGAAGTCTTTAAATCCTTTTTCCATGACTATATGTTGAAATTAAGGATAAAATTATTATTATTCATCATATTTCCCCAGGTCCCCTAATTGACCAGGCCTGGATCTGTGGCTTGCCTGAACCCCCCCCCCCCTCCATTGTAAGGCCTGGGCTTGATATACAGTCCGTCAATGTGGTGTAACCTTTCAAAAGCTCATGATTTTTGAAATGAAAGTGATCTTGCCAGTTGCTTTAAAGCGCAGTAGCTAGTTCAGTCAGGAATCGAAGAATCGCATATCGTAACGAGTTATTTTAAGATTTTATCTGACGAATAAAATTCTGCCTTCACCTTTCATTCTTACATACTGGCGCTGATCCATTACCAAGATTAACATGCCGTTTCCATCAAAACGCAAGGTAACTGTTTTCGATTCGCATCGTCAATCAACCGCCTCGGTTCATGTAAACTGAGCCATACTTAGCTCAGCGAGGTTTAATTTGACCAAAACCAGCTAAAAATAAAACAAGTAGCAACATATGCAAAACAAGAAGTAAATGTGAAGAAAAGTCTAGCTTTTTCCCCTACCAAAAGCCTCATTAGATTGTGGGATGATGTAGTTTATTGCCCCAAAGGAACATTATATCAGATGGATTCTAACTTAACAAACATTTTATGACATTTTGCTTGACACTTCGTGGCTGTACTGTATGCCCACATTAAATGTTAAATAGTGTCCTATAATATTACAGTATGAATTTTGGCAGAAGTTTCGTCTTTATACATGTTATAGTCCAAGAAGAAAAAAGATAAAATAATCAGTGGTAATGTTTCTTTACCATAGCTGGTTTTCAAGATATTCCTGTAAAATATTCTTTATGTCTGGATGTCCCATGTCTGGATAACCCCTAACCATAACCCTAACCCCTATCTCCTTTAAGGCTAATTTGATCTGATGACGTTGTCAGCTCCTTGCTACAGACCTAAATGTTACTGCTTCTGTTTAATCAATAATGTTTAATCAATTCTCAATAACTCGACTAAAACAAGCTCTTTTAACGTCATACAATTAGCACAGCATCCTTGAATGGCATTCGACACCATTTGCCCCTTGACAAACTTGTAATACTGTGGTAAAAACCTTGTTATTTGAGGCCAAATGTAGGAGTCTTTCAAAACGTTTTTTCCATAAGAGGTTCGTAGAAATGACTGCATCTGAGGAACTGACCTAATAGTCTGTACCATCAATTGAATTAATGAAACTCACCAAGTTTAAAAGGTTCTTTTCTCAAACATTAAAAGTGTCATAGAATAACAACCTGGATAGATAGTAGTGTTTTTGGCAGAATTGGTCTATAGACCTATAACATGATAGCAACATTAATGTTGTAACTAATGTTATCCTGTAAATGGCAGCTGATCATTGGACGGTTGTGACCATTCAGATGTATCATGTGCACATATACTATTAAATGGGTTCTGATGATTACTTCCCATTAAAAAAAACACAAATTACAAAATGTAGATGAGAAGTCAAATAAATTTCACTTGATGTTCAAAGGCCAGCAAGTATTCTGTTTACAGCCATGCATCCAAGTATAGGAGAAACAAAATCCCACCAAACTTGTGTGAGGGGCTGATATGCGGCCATCAATCATATGATTATATCGTGCACGTAACATATAATGATGCATGCAACATGTGTACTTTTTTTGTTTTGCATATCGTAAAAGCAGTCATATCTTTGCACTTCACAATGACCTTTAGAAAATTGTGACAATTTAGTTTTGCATGTGGGACATATATATATATATACATATATATATGAAGTAGTACGGTAACCCTAGTTTTTTATCACAAATCAGTTTTGTTTATATAATCTGACATTATAATTTGCGCCTGCATCCGTCAAGGTAAATTGAAGCACTCTAAAACATATACAGGATTTGAAATGTTTGGTAAACCTGCCAGAAATACGATACGATAACAAACTACGCTTGAGTGCTACAGTTAAAATATTAAGTTTAGATAAATTCAATATTAATGTACTTTGTATTTTTTCTATCAAAACTAAAACAAGGCTGTAATATAAAAGGTTGACCAGGGAGCAAACAGCAGCTTAATGGATCTTCTCCATTATATTTCCTTCATTATTTTCAACAGATAATCACAGGAAATTCAATATTTTAGTGTCCATTTTGAACATGTAAAAATTCAAAACAGATATTAAAAAATAATCAAACAAGGAAAGAAAAACTAATTTTCGAAAAACAAAAATATTATCCAGAAAACCTCTCTAAGCATAAAAAAAAAAAAAAAATACAAATAAAAAAAAACAAAAAACGTTGACTGACCTCTCTAGTAATATAACCATCTCCGTTTATGTCGTAGAGGTTAAAGGCCCAATTAAGCTTTTCGTTGACAGTGCCCCGAGCCAAGATTGAGAGACCTGACACAAACTCCTGAAGAGAGAAACAGGATATGAAGAAAACCATAAAATTTGGGTTGAATCATCAAGTTAGATATTGAATGGTCACCGATAATGGTGTGCTTGTCAGAAAAAGAAAGAAAACAAGAAAGAACCTGTTAGTAATGACACACTTTCAGCAGCTGTTTGCATTATTATGTATCACACTGCATACATAAGTGTGGAAGGAACGTGCTGGTTAGGTTCATTCGTATAAGAATAGGTTTCTTGAACAAGGCTTGTTAGTTTGCCAGCTATTGCACCATGGTTCCAGCTAACTGAATAGATGAAACTTTGAAGTAAGCATCTGAATATCAAATTTAAACAACACACACCCACCAGGGACGTCTGGTAGCCCAATGTAGACCGGCATCTAGCTTAAAAACAATGGCGGTGGTGCACCATCTATACTAACTAAAGATATCACATTATCAAAATAATGACATCTGACTGTGCTCTTCACTAGCCTTGACCACCAAAATGACCGGTTCTATGCACAGATCACGTAAAATGTTTCCTTCAAGGGGTCGCACTCTGGAATTCATTGAATTTTGTTGACTTTTTGGTACATCAAATAATGACTCAATTCAAAGGATTTTTTCCAATTTATGCATAAGTTGCATGCATGTCATATGTGACAAAACAGTTGCAATTGGTATGCCCATGCTCCCGATAGCTATGGCCCTGGATATTATATATATATATATATATATATATATATATTAGAAGATTGATGATATAAAACATTTAAATCATAAATAATAATATGTGTGTGTATAGGTACAGTATAAGCAGGTATCTCAATTCTCAGTGACTCAAATGGAGATGATGTATTTACATTAAAGATGATAAGCCAGTGCCATATGAAAGCTCAGAACTTCTCCCTTTTGTCCCCAGAAATCCCTCCACCCTCTCTGACTAGGCCACTGAGGCAAAGGCTTCTAAAGCAGCCATCAACTTTACAATTAATATTAACCTCTTAAATTATTTCCAAATAGGGAGTACTTTGCCCTTTATTTATTAAAAAAATTTCATTTGTAAATTTTCAAAGGTCACCTTCATGCAAAAGTGAAGGTACATATCACTCCTAGGGATTTGACATAAATAATATGTTAATTTTGTAGATGCGTACATCATAGTTAAATGTCACATTTGTCCTCGTCAAAGCCCATCTGGCAAACATACTCTAAGAATATTATAATTATATTAATTTCGGTTTCAGTTAAATTCGGTTTCATGCTTGATACCTTGGTTCCTTCCTTACTATTGGTATTAGAGGGTTTAATTTTGTTCCGCAAAAATAAATTTGTCTCAATTTTACAGAAATGTGACAAGATAAACCGATTCAGTCAAACCACATGTGAGTGTTATCAAATTTATTTGCAAACAAGGTTTTAGGAAATGACCTTTGTAGATACAACTTACTTGGAACCGCTGTGTACTTCTTTGTGTTTCACTTTGATCATGTGTTTTCGTCCAAGCTGCGGTTTAATTTAGCAAAACGAATCTATGATGGATTGATTCACCGTACAACATTACGTCTATTACAGGTTTAAAGTCCTTAGTGTGCTCAGCCATACTTTAAAATCCTTGAAAATAATATATATTCAGCGATCGCTAGTGAGCCTCAAACGAGCTGAAAATTCCATAGATACGTCCTTGGACAAAGCGCTGAATCTAATAAAGGGAGCCCAGAAGGAAGAATCGCTCCCTTCCCGGTCAGACAAATTTTTCAACTACATTTTTTTTTAGCGTAGCTAGCTGTGATAGTGATCAATGTCTCAAATTATGTTTTGATATTTTAAAAAAAAGAAAAAAAAATGGCACTGAATGGGCGGTGGAGTTTAGGGTCTTCCTGTTGAGATATTTTGACGAGACTAGTAAAATTAATATTTTCTTGATAACATTAATCAGCTGACTTGGAGAGATCAGAATAGAAGATTAGAAAAATACCTCGAAGGTTAAATATTAGGTATGAGATTTATCATCCCACCACTTTGGAACAAATTGAATTTTTGCTCTCATTGTTTATAAGCCTTGATACGTACTTCTTATTTTGTTTTTCTTATCTTTTTTTATCTGAAAAGGAAAGTGATTGCAGCATTGCATAAATCTTCCGACAGGCTGATATATCTGCTCCCCCAACTGGAAAATTAATTTTTAGATTGCTACGTATGGGAGAAAAAAAAGAGGAAAAATATTTGAAACCAAAGCACTTGGCAATAATCCAGAGATTATAGGTTGAAAGTTGTTACATGTTTGGAGCTAAGAATGTCTGCAAGATGGATGCACTACGTTAATATATTCACACGGAAAAAAACTGGTTTCCATAAACATGTATATATATATTTGTCAAATATTTGTGTCAAATGTCATTTATTTAGATTATATATTTAAATGAGATTGTGTTAGTGACTACTTTCGAACCTTAAATGGTTTAGGTTGAAGCCTGAGGAAGGAGGGGGGGCGGGGAGGTATGTACATCCCCACACCACCTGGATCCATGCCTTAGGGCATACTGGTGATTGGAGGAGTTAGTCACAAATTCTTCAATTACAGAACGTAAAAAATCCTGACTGAACTTTTGTCTCCGTACTAACGATGGAGGTGGGGGCACGGCCTTGTGAGTTATGAGTGAATCAGGAGTTACAGGTTGTAGACTGGTTTAATGAGTAATAAGAATCATGCATGGATATAATTGGGATATTCTAGGGGAGATAAATGAGAATAACTAACTAATGTACAGAGAATTGAATACTACAGCTAGGAGAGGGTGCACTGAGGGGTATGTGGTGTGGCTGTGTCATTTTATTGTGGGAATTTTTAACCAAATTTTTGTCAGGCATTGATTCCATTATCTACTATGACAATGAAAATGTGTTAAATGTTATGTCATAGGGAACGGACATTATATGGTGGACCAGGCATATAATGTATGAGGCTTGACCATGAAATTCAATCTAAAGAATATCCCCTCACCTTCCACCCCAAGTGATCATTAATAGGACCTTATCAATCCAGACAGATGTGTCTTATTAAGCTACAGTACTCTACTGGGAGCATGTACAACTACAGCGTCAGTAGCTAGCACCTGATTGGTCGAAAACTTTGTGACCAAAATAATATAAATATGTATATGAATCACCTGAGCACTGGCAGTGTAGTACAAGATTTGAACAACAAGTTTCTTCTCATTTCCTATAGCTGTATATTTAAATACAAATTTACAATTCATGGAAACTTGTTTTTTTTTTTAAATTTCCACTTGACATAATACCTAACTGATAAACCGTGCAACCAATCCCCAAATCCCTTTGAAAGGATTTGAATTAAATTTTTGGGGTAAAGACTGCATTTTATATATCAATATTAATCACGTACTCCATCAAATTTATATTTTTAAATCCACAGTTCTGTGATTCTCATCTCCGTCTTCTGTATCCTCATCTTTTTTATTCTCTTCTTTGAATTCTTTTAATAGCCGATTGAGAGCATCGAGATCCTTAATTTCCTGAGATCACTTTCAATCCCCTCCAACTTTTTGAGAGCACGTTTCAATTGTTTTTTGTTGCCGAGAGTGTTTTTTCTTATCTATATAATGACAGTACTATGAACTCTCTTCACATCGGAACTATTTTTTCTTTCTCTTGTTTTTCACTTATTACGCCAAGGGATGATTACTATGGCGACGATGCTGGGATAAACAATTTGTTCTATCCTGGTCATTATTTTGCTAACGTGCAGATTGCGTTACATGATGAAACAGGAAAAACAAATGTCTCAAGTTTAGAATTTGAAATTTGAGGAGGAGGAGGAGGAGGAGGAGGAGGAGGAATGAGATGATCAACACAATTTCAGGCATCTCAAAGCAGGAAAGGGTTTTTATGTCAAACTAAATCTTCACAATTTACCATCAAATCTACTACTGTTCATTCACCTACTGACAAAGTTCACATGAAAAACTCCCCTTGCTAAGTGTCGAAGTTTTGACAAAACTGTGGTATAAGAGTGACCTTTTAACATTATTTTTCTTTAACTTGAGGACAACAAGAACATATTCATGTATGCAATATGTAGGACTGTATCTTTGTTTGATATAGAGCATTGCAGTAGGTGAAAGGTCAACGGGCACAGCCTGGTGAACAGCGTAGGGTATTACATTGTACATGCACATGTATTAGTTTGCATATTTAGGGTCCCAACAATGCATGGACATACACTGTATATAACAAATACGTTACTGTGTTGTGGATAGAAGTATAGTCTATAGACTATGGGCAGTATTAGGCCTGCATGGCTAGACCCCGGTGAACTATTGAAGTGACGACTTAGATTTATTATATTCAAACACGCTGTAAAACTACGATTGTACGAAAGCATTTCAATTTTCGTAATTAGGTATTTAAGGGCGGTCTGGATGATATTGATGAAGCCATTGGTTTCATGTTCGCAGGGATAAAATATACCTGAAATATTTAAATGAATGATGTCATTGGGAAGTGGTCAAGTTTATGTAGACTTCTCTTCTGGCAGCGTGCTAAGGAAAACTTCTCTGAATCACAATAGGATAAGAATATTTAGAGTGTAACAGTGTGAAAATGGGAACCAGTCTTAATGTTTCTTGTTAATTGTTTGGTTAAATTTCAAGGTATTTTGGATAGCAATCATGCATGAAATATGCCATCAATTAACCAAATGCAAACACTTCTCACATTTGGGGCCAAACAGCACAAATGTATAGTACATATTTTTTTTATACACCTTTAGGCTGCAGTTGGCCTATGAATTAATGTGTTAGGCTACCACTCATCATCTTATAGTCAATATATATATTTTATCATCTTGCTGGCAGATATTCTTTGTCTGAGTGAAGACATGAGAACTTGGACGTGATACTTTGATATCAAAAGGTAACCAAATTTGACTTGTTTTTCAATTTTGTTTAGTATCATGATCATTGTATAAGGGAAGGGGCAGAAAAGGGTTCAAAATTTTGACGTGGCTCACTGTAGATCTTACCAGTGGACATCCCTGATCTATGCAATACATCTTGTGTAACTTCAACAGAGCTCAGGAAGACCAAGCTTACAGAATCCTATAGTAGCGGCTATGCATCAATCACGTACCTAACATACTTTACCTATTACCACCGTTGTAAAAAACTCCCCTAATGGACGTTATCATTTACACCCAGGGTCTAAAAAATTACTATCCATTTTATTAATGACTCAACAAGTTTATATTTCACAGTTTATATTTTAACTTTTGCCCCTTTATTTACACTGCTGCATAAAGGTATATCTGCAGCATGTAGCAAAGATATTTGAGTTTTTGATTGGCAAAATGCAATCATCGTGCCGTTTCGGCAAACATGCAAGACTGAGATGTTTGTTGGTGTAGACACTATCAAGCTTTCAATATCCTCTTACGGAGGAAATTGATGGTGGTCATTTGTTAACGGTTGCTAGGCAACAGGGTTCAATTGCTGCTCAACATGGATGCATGCATGCATCTCTGCGTTACAAATGAGTTTTGTCGGAATCTACAGCTCTGAAGATAATATTTGTGTTATTAACCCAGGCATTTGCATTTTGAAGACCTCTTGAACTAACTAGAGGGTTTACACTAAATCATCAAGAACTCCCCAGAAAGTAATTGTTCTATGAGAGCAAAATTGCTAAAAAAGTGGGAGGAACAATTGAGAAACAAGGAAAAAGAGCCTGCGGTAGATATTCTCATAGGATACTGTACAGTTAGGAAGATAAAGTTAAACACATTGTACAAAATAATAATAATAATAACACATCATTTTTATATAGCGCCAAACAAACTATGAAATAATTTTCGTAGCGCTTAACACATAACATTATTAATCACTCACAGATTATCACCTACTGTTTGATATTTTTCCTAAGTATTTTAAAATCTAATTTTCTGTATGAAAATACTAAAATAAGTGGCAATGAGCTGCTATATACTTTTTTCTCAGAGAGTACAAAACTAATCTAAATATTTAATATTTTCCATGTTGTTTCATAATTCTCATCACAATGTTTTCCAGAAAAATACGGGCCCCCCTTTTTTCTCTGGACAGTTTGTTTCCCTTGTGGAAAATTTGATGTAATTATAAACACTATCAAATTCCATGACTTGACAACAGCCTGTCGCCTTTCCCCGACACTAGACTCTGTGATAACTATGTGTGACATAAGTAGGTCATACAGTCCCAGAAGCCTATAGTATGTTATGTATGCCCAGCCATGAGGGTTTGCATTATTTACAGATAATGAGATAGTACACAGAAATAATGGGAATGTGTCAAAACATGTCAAGACAAATTTGGTTAGTAGGAATAATTGAGCTGCAAACAAATCAAGCAGTACCAGCCTACAGGAAACATATCTATCTATCTATCCGTCCATCTGTCTATCTGTCTGTCTGTCTATCTATCGATCTATAAAGTGAATGTGTAGCAGGCGGTATGACAGATATATAATAAGTTATTAAAGATCAACACACCAGAAAAATTCCACTTCACTACCAGTGTTGTCCTTTTGTGACTCATCAGACGAAGGTAGGAATCGAATGCCAGACGGATGT
>KN885561.1:0-29897 GCA_000934455.1 Apostichopus parvimensis | reverse complement strand
ATGAGAGAAGGTAAAAACACAAAATTGAGAAGCAATCAGAAGAAGACTCCATTTTGACAGAGATATATCTTTGTGGATTATCCTGCCGGGAAACACGGTTGCTATTAACTTGCTTCAAGAGATAAAGGAAGGCAGCTAGTTACCAAGCTTATATGTAAATGGGTTGTTTTTCTCTTCTTTATCTTGGCTTCAATTTCCCACAGGCAATATTTCATGCAGTGATCACACGATATTCATAATTTTCAAAATTTTCAACTACAAGCATCAAGAGATCTCTAGTATGGCACTTTGTTTTCACCCTTTTGCGTGGCTATTAATATTTATTGTCTTTTGTCTTCTGTTTGGTTTCTTTAACTGTAATTTTGGATTCCAATATGTTAAAATTTTCTGCACGTTTTTGAGAGTTCAACGATTCTACTGTATTATGAACATATAAAATAAACGAAGCATGAACTAAACCTGAACTGAACAGAGGCTGTTACACTTCCAGTGAACCCTATTACACTGAATATTTACTGTATGCTGGTTTTTTTTATATTTTCGTATTTTTTTTTATGTCTGGTTATAAATTTACCAGAACCATCACAAATAAGGTCATGGTTCTCAGACCTTTCTTTTTAACTGATAAAAGTTCACAGAATTTTTTTCACAGAACATGTCTTTACTTATTGTCTTTAAATTTTCAGGAGGAAAATAGACTAAGAGTGGGATGGAAAAAGTTTCATTTTCCATGACTTGTTTACCCTTTTTCCTGTCTTAAAACTTGATTTCAAAATATCCATCATTTTTCGAGGGATCCGATTACTATGGGATTACCTAGTGTCTCAACTCCTACCATTTAATAGGTCGACATTGCGAAATCAAAAGTGAGCTCACCTTTCATCCTGGTCAATCATTATTGTATATTTCTAATATCATTTTTAAATATTTTTGCCATTCAAAAGTGTGTTAAATGTATGAAAATGTTGCATTAACAAAAAAGTTGATAATGATAAATATCATATCCTCACTTCAGGTAGACTTGTGAATGAAAGTTTGCATTAATTGTTTTATAAACCATATTCTTACTAAATCAATTAAGTCATCTTAATGAATGAATGTTAACAGCAGAGCATAGTCAAATTTCAAGAGATATTGTTATCGTTGATATTTATTAAATCAATGTCATAGTTCAGTTAGGTTTGTAGATTGAGTGCCTCAATCTTTGTCTGTGCTGATATACTTGAAAAAATAAAAAAATAAACAACATATTAAGAAGTTCTCAGACACTTCCAAAATGTTATAAAAGCACAAAAAGAGGGAAATATGGCAAAGAGCACTATATAAATAGAACTGCATCATTTAATTTCTGTCGAAATATTTAAACAAACGATGCATTTAGCTACAGGATTAATAGGAAGTTAGATAATAATTAAGATTACACATTAATATACTTAGAAAGTTTATACGTTATTTCTCCAGACATTCTAATCAATATTTATTATGGATTACCGATACCACCAGGATTCCAATCTGCGCATACAACAATGACTTAATTCACAGGTATATTAAATCTTAACGATCCAAGTCATTGTTCCGCAATGTGCAAAAGGGTACGTCATATATCACCATTACGTTTCAGAGTCTGTTTGTAATACGTGGATGTGTAACGTTTACCGCTGTAATTATGTTTCGGTCGATGTGTTAATGTTTTGAGATACATCTCAGGAGAACAATTTACTTTAATTTAATTTTAAATAAGACTAGTTTTAAACTGGGTCAATTAGTCAATTAAACCACTATGAAATATAGTCCGTACATCATATGTGATGGAACTTGGACGACCGTCAATATGGGAAGTGGTTCCTTGTAGCATTGTGACATTCATGTTAGAGAGGACGGGAATGATGACATCATGTAGACAGAATCATTAAAGGCACAATGACAGCATACATACAAGTACTGGCATAGGCATAGGAGCCCAGTTTGATTTGGGGGGGGGGGCTGTAACGACTTGCCCGAAAAATATAACCAAAATTTTTCGCGCGTGTTCAACATCTTCATCTACACATCATATAGGAATGCATCGGTTATTGCATTGCATGCCAATTACATACAATAATATGCTGTGTTATTACCGTTCCATATCGGTTAGACAATTTTTGGGAAGTCGTTACAATAGTCATGATAATAAAAATATAAGTTTAACCATAATATATATGTCTCCCTAAAGTTTTCCTTGTTATTATTAAACTTTGTTAAAAAAGTATGTTCTTCTAGTACCCCTTCACATGGAATCCTTTGTTTTTCTCAGTTTTATATTAAGTTGCACATGAGAACATAAATTTGAGCATGAACTTCATTAATGCTTTATGGAACATTGTACCTGGCCATGATGTGTTTTTGCTTCATTTATGCTGATGTTTCTTTATATTGCGCATGAATATATGTATAAATTGTCTAAAAGTCTCTATTAATACTTGCAAAGAAAAAAACACAATAACATGATGGCCCCCTTGGTCAAAAAAATGAGGACTGTCCACAATAATGCTTTTCATAAAAATGTTAAATAATTAACACTCGAGTGATCGCATTACCTAGCAACCATATCATCCTCATCTACTTAAGCTCTGGCCATGAAGTCTGACCCTACATCGCATTGCCCTACTTGGAATTAAGAGTCATTTACCCTGTGACATGTACCCACCCCGGGCGGGAAGAATATATCCCACATAAACGGTGCTCTCGTTACCGAATTATATCTATCTCCCAATCAAATTTCTTGTAAATGAGATCAACGTTAACAACTCCACCTTACCTCGATTCAGTGGCGCTTATTGAAACTGGTTTGTATGAATTTATTAACCTCCTTTTTTGAAAGCAGAACATTGTTGTTTTGGTATATAGTGATGTGTTGACATCAAACAGCAGAAATGAAGAACTCGATTCAGAATATTCTACAGGTATATATACACATGAAATCCGATGCATGATCCAATGGAGATTTTGGCATAAATTTTGAGCGAATGTGGAAAATGCCACTAAGTCATAAATTTTGAATGAAAGAAATTCAAAATCCACTGAGATGAAGAAACAAAATATCCACTCGATTTGAAAAACTAATTACCATAATAATGAAGATACCAACTCGACTTTGTGAGGGAAATTAGAACCCCATGTGTGTCTATGTTTATTCCACATTTTCAGATAATTATGGCCCTGAGCAGTTACCTTGATGGCAATTAATCTATGTGTGGGTGTGTGCATATGAGTGTATGTATGTATGTAATCTTTGTACTTTTAATATATGTTATCAATGTAAAGTATGTATCTAATCCAGTAATCTATGTACATGTTTAGTATACTATATGCTGAATTAAGTCTGCCGGGAAATACATAAATTTGTGAGAGATCATCGCATCTGCTGCAGCTTAAATGACAACAGTGCTAATTTTCCAAAGCTCTGTTACCATGTGGCGTATGAAAGAACTTGTATACAGACTATACAGTGTTACAGATATGCACTAATATGCTTACTGGGATTTCATTGAAACTGTACCATGTACCTTTGAATCTGTTTCTTATAAAAGCAACAGGTTAATTTTTATAACACAGCTAGTTTATACTAAATATGCAACCCTTATATATCCTCACCAGAAGCATTGATTTTCATAAATTTTAGTGAAATTTGTCTAAAAGAGATGAGTATACTGCAATACGACCAGGGTAAATTTCTGTAAAAAAAAAACTATTGGTAACACAGCTAACATGTATACATATGTTAACATTGTGGAATATACACTATGGGTTATCATATATTGGTAGTAAAACAGCATAATTAACATTCGGTGTATATATTACAGCTAATATATTTCTGGGCTGTAGCATATTAAGCGCTTTGGTCTTCAAGTCACATAATATGGGAATCTATTCCAAATCTGAGATTCGAGCGGTTAGGATGCATTGATGCCATGTTTCATGATGATAGATATGTGAGGTAATCTCCTTGGAGATTCAATATGTAAAGTCTGAGATTATTCAAGCTCACGTCTGAAAATATTTGTACATGGCATTAATTGGTAGGGTACCTGTATATACGCCCGTAGTGAGTGTTGGAAATAAATATGGTCGATAACTTTGTGCAACTGCTGAATTGTCGATCATACTTCCAGCAAAATGGTAGTAAATTATAGACAAAATTATGCTCTCATCCTACAAATCCATTTCATGTAGTATTTCATGGCCTCCAGATTATTCACTATTTTAATTAACAATTATATTAACGATTAGAGTGTTAATTGCATATATTACAAATGACAGTCAAACTATTAAAATACACAACTCCATGTTTTAAAGCAACCGGCCACCATATTTGCATGCATGTGAAAATTTCTTTGTAGAGCCCTGGCTGTTTTACATTCCACACACACAAACTGAAAAAATACCCTGCCCCCCCCCCCAAAAAAAAAGAAAGGACAAGCATTTAATACCATCTCGTATGTCAGCAGCAACTCCTCGTAAATGGCTGATAATAACGCTCATCCAGAGAGTAGACGACTGCCAATTTATGCTAAACTTGCAGCTATGGAGTACTACGCATGCAATATGTCTCAATAGTACAACCATGGAGCTTTATTTCTCTAGGCAAACAGATGAAGAAAATAAAAGAAAAGGGCAGATCTCCCTGAGATAGATAAGAACAACCATTTGTCCTGTCACAGCTGGTTTCTTTGTAATTCACATTTAAATTGAAGATGAAAAAAGCTGTCTCATGTTTCAAGCTCGTGACACGGTTTGTTGTTATTACGCTCAATGGTGCAGTGTATAGCGTTGAGTTGTTCCAGTAGCTGTGAGGTCAGATGAGGTCATGTTTGTAATTGCAGAGTCTACACAGAGGCTAGATTGCTCTACAGCCGTTGAGCGTCTGGGGAACGCAACTTCGTAAATTCTGAGGGAGATTTTATGCTAAGAAGAAAGGCTGTGCGTATTCAAAATTTTACATCCATCCAAGATGGCCAGAAGGTATATAGTCAAAGACAAGTTGGCTTTGTGTTAAACATCTGTTTTGAATTGATAATGAATATATCGCGCAACACGGTAGGTTGAACATAGAAAGGTGAAAAATTTAGTTAACAAAAATAGTATGCAATCATTTATGTATTTTTAAACCATGTGGTGTAGAATTGAAAACAAAATCAGGGTAAATTATTTGAAGAGCAAAGGAAAAGGTGTGTCAATCCATGTTTGGTGCAGCACTTGAATGTCCAACCTTTAAGTCCCTACCTGACTTAAAATCCCTACTTTTCGAGCTGATTTAAATTCGCATATATCCACTATATAAATATTTGATCCAAAGCTCTAAGTTTGATCCCAGTTGATATATATGTTAGCTGTAGAATGTTCAAGGCTATTGTTTCTGCCTGATTAAAAATTAAAGTTTTAAGGCGATCGATCTTAGTGTGCATTTACACAACAAATAGAAGTGATCCGGGAGTCTGGGTTTGATCCCATAGTTGATTTGCAGCTCTTAATGTGCATCTCTATTGTTTCTGCCTGAATTGAAGTTTAATGATGATCTTTTAAATTGACACACTAAAGATATTTGATCCCTGAGTCTGTGATTGATCCCATAGTTGATTTGCAGCTCTAGAATGTGCATCTCTATTGTTTCTGCCTGAATTGAAGTTTAATGATGATCTTTTACATTGACACATTAATGATATTTGATCCGGGGATCTGTGTTTGATCCCATAGTTGATTTGCAGCTCTAGAATGTGCATCTCTATTGTTTCTGCCTTGATTGAAGTTTAATGATGATCTTTAACATTGACACATTAAGATCTGTGTTTGATCCCATAGTTGATTTGCAGCTCTAGAATGTGCATCTCTATTGTTTCTGCCTTGATTGAAGTTTAATGATGATCTTTAACATTGACACATTAATGATATTTGATCCGGGGATCTGTGTTTGATCCCATAGTTGATTTGCAGCTCTAGAATGTGCATCTCTATTGTTTCTGCCTGAATTGAAGTTTAAGGATGATCTTTTACATTGACATATTGGAGATATTTGATCCGAGGGTCTGTGTTTGATCCCATAGTTGATTTACAGCTCTAGAATGTGCATCTCTATTGTTTCTGCCTGAATTGAAGTTTAAGGATGATCTTTTACATTGACATATTAATGATATTTGATCCAAGGGTCTGTGTTTGATCCCATAGTTGATTTACAGCTCTAGAATGTGCATCTCTATTGTTTCTGCCTGAATTGAAGTTTAAGGATGATCTTTTACATTGACACATTAATATTTGATCCGGGGATCTGTGTTTGATCCCATAGTTGATTTACAGCTCTAGAATGTGCATCTCTATTGTTTCTGCCTGAATTGAAGTTTAAGGATGATCTTTTACATTGACACATTAATATTTGATCCGGGGATCTGTGTTTGATCCCATAGTTGATTTGCAGCTCTAGAATGTGCATCTCATTGTCTCTGCCTGAATTGAAGTTTAATGATGATCTTTTACATTGACACATTAAAGATATTTGATCCCAGGGTCTGTGTTTGATCCCATAGTTGATTTGCAGCTCTAGAATGTGCATCTCTATTGTTTCTGCCTGACTTAAAGTTTAGTTATGTTTAGCTGTGTCATCCTGTAAGCAGCATTCTGTTCCCTTCATGCATATTCATGATTTCTGTGAAGATGAGATACACGTTTATATCCCACGTTCCACAGAGCCATTTTTTTTTTCATTTTCGTTCACACGTGTTCTTCATTCACTTTCAGTTCATGTGCATGTAAAACATGCGTGTATACAACTGATTATTTATAACCCTAAATAATTAGGCACCAAATGAATGCTTGAATCCACACCTGCCTTCTGTCTCCCTTGCGCTTGTCGGAGATCAAAGTAAAATCTCGACAGAGAGAAGTGTTAAGGGAACGATCGTCACGTACGATGGGGAAAATGTGCGAGCGTGTGGCTTGATCACCCTCATAGACTAAACATAAATAGACCACTACCGCATGCGCTATATACAATAAAAATGCCCTAATACTACAGCATCCATAAAACAATGTACAGCAGGATGCAACTTTCACCATTAAACGCTGGGAGCTGAATTTGATGTTCTCCCATTGCCATGGTTACGCAAAAGCAGCTAATGGCCAAAAAATAGGTGGAGGAAAATTTGGATGAAATGTTTAGGAAATGGTTTTTACAGTTATTTGTGTCAACAATCTTGTTGTAAAGGCACTTTAGCTTCAGAGTCTTTGGTTTTTTCTGCTAATAGTTGCTGAAAAAATTTAAGCTCAGTTGTAAAGAAAAGGTAGATTCTCAAAAGAAATGCTTCCTTCTATAAATATTTATGGGATAAATTATAGATTAATCTGACAATTTTGGTTCACTTCAATTTTCTATTTTAAACCATCTGGCAACAACAAAGTGAATGATATCATCATGGCAATAATGAGCTCCTGGTGACCTGTTTTTTCTTCTTCTTGTTTTGATTTAAATTTAGCAATGAATATATATCTAGTTGGAAAAAAAAATACTCCAAAGACCTCATTTTGAGGAAAAATCAACAAGAAAATTATCATTTTGATAGCTTTTAGAAGTTAGAAACAACATATTGAGATAAGGACTAAAAAAAACGTTGAATATTTTTCTCCTCCATCTAAGTTTAAAATGTTCTGCCATCATGAAATCCAATTCATCTACTGCTGTTAAATTATGAATTGTGAGAAATCTAGGGAGCTCAAAAAGGCTTTTTGCCAATGAATGTTTAAACATCTTCCCATGCACATTTTATAAAACCAACTAGCAGGTCGTGTGAGCATTCTTGAGTCCTTGTAAAGATTAACATAGAACATTTTGTTGATATGATCCTACATGTTTCTAGAGTTAGATCAAGTTTTCATTTTTTATTATATAATATACTAACTGCTCATAACTGCTTCAAAGCAGAAGAAGCTATTCTCGTCATCAAACAAGACGTTTATGACTGCTAATATTTAGCGATAACATTTCGGTTCACACAAAATTATACCATGCGTTATAAATCACGATATGTATACACTGCAGCTATTAAATATTAATGAAACCCTCAAAATACAGTCCTTTTATAGCTTCACTATATGTCAAGTGTTATTCAATATAAGAAAAGCAAAGTTTAAAACCACTTAATTTTTTTTTTTTCAAATTTATTGTTTTTTTTGTGTGACAATAACACCACTCAAAAAGAAGTGTCGCTGAGATAGATATGTAACCTCAACAGTATCATATGCAATTATTAATCACCAAATTAAAAAATTTCTTAAGTGAAAAATATCTAGTAGTTTGTCTTAGTTTGATCATTTGCAAAAAATATCTTTTGATCAGAAATGTTTTACAAGGCCCTAACATGTAAAGACTTGGTAGAGGTTTGGTGACTAAAAGTCGCTTTAAAGTAATTATTTGAAATAAAACAAAGGAATTTTATTAATCTGAACTGAATGTGACTTCCAGAACCCTAGTTTTTTAGTTCAAACTTTAAGCTGCGATCCTATTCATTTGTGACACAAGTAGCTATATATATATATAGCCCCATATATATATATATATATATATATGTATTGTAGCTATATATACAAGTAGCTATATATATAGGTCGGTACTGATCCTTATGACCCTAAACACAAGGCCGCACACCGGTTCAATCAAGGTATCACTCATGGTTGTAATCATGTTAACACATGTTGAAGGTATTAACTATTTATAATATATGCCATACCTGCTGGCTGGCTAGAGCTTACGAGAAATCTTCACATCACCGATGAATGTGATACTTTGACGAAAGATTAATTAGCTCGTCTGTGCATCTCAGATCTCACCCGCAAGCAAGTTAACCATCACAGTATATGTGAGATGGCAACTGCCACCCTCCTTCCCTCCCTCTACCAATCCCCCCGCCCTCCCCCACCCTCTCTCCCTCCCCCAAGTATTAAATGTACATAATTAATGCCCGAAATGGACAAACTGACGAATTGTAACGTTACCTTCAAAAGAGCAGAGGAAATAGAAACGAGGATCAAAAACGAAGGCACTGTAGCTTCACAGATACAAAAATTGAAAAACATCATTGATATCCAAGTAAACCTAGGAAATAAATCTGGGTTTCTTTTGACAGAGCATATAATTAGATTATGGAGAATTTTCTATTTTTAGTCTGTGAATGTTGTTGAATTTTTTACCAGCTGAAGGAATTTCTTCTAAATTGGGGTTTTCGACCATGGTATTCTGCCAATATTGCCAACAATTAAAGGACGGTTCGGAAATAGACTCCAACTCCAAATTATAAGGTAGTACTGTATATTATGCGGTTCTGACGTACACCAATATTGCATGTACATGATAAACCAACGGCATTATCCTATTATGTTTCCTGTATTTTTAAATGTTTACTGTATATTAATTGTTTCAATTCCTGTAAAGTATTTTTTGTATCACCATAGCTTTAATGTATTTTTCTATCCGTTTATAAGTTTTATGGTATATACCTTTTAGGCGATATTTTTGTACTATTTGCTTTTGATCGTTTCCTGTATTTTAAATGTTTACTGTGTATTAATTGTTTCAATTCCTGTAAAGCGCTTCGAGCAGCGTTGCTGATGAACACACTATGTACTATTTTATTATTATTATTAGAGTTCTTTAAAACGATGTGAATATTCAGCAGCCGAAAAAAACCTTTAACAAATCACTTTGAGCAATAAAATAAGACACTTATATTAATCATGTCGATCAAAGAATTGTCAACTTTTCCTCCATAACTTATTCCTAAAATCAACATCACTTTGTAGCCATCTTTTAAGTCAACCTTTCGCTTCATCACGATAACATATTGCCTGACTTCCAACTGCAGCCATTAAAATTGCATAAACTTGTGTCTGAGTCAAATCATGACAGCATCATAAACATGCAGACGTCTGCCCGCTGTGGGGACTTACGATTGCTTGACATTCAAAGATGATAAGCCAAATTGTGCTTATCCAAACATTGCTCTAGTTGTTCTTCGAGATGAGAGACCAGACGGTACATAGCAGGCAGCAGTAACTGTATATTAAGACTAAACTAAGCTGTTATGACAGAATGCTGTACTTGACGATGTTTATGAGTAGATCTCTAACTCCACTTGCTATCACGGTTTTATTGATGACCAGGATTTTAATTCTCTCAAAGAAATTGTCCCCAAAAGAGAATCCTTTTTATATAACTACTGCAATCTAAAAGGGGAGGCTGTTGCAAGTTTTCAGAGTGTATTGTTTACCTTCACTTTTATCGACGGCAGAAAATCGAAAGAATTGGATAATATGGACGCGACAGCTGTTACGACGAGATGGATGTCAGGTGATAATCCTACCTGTGTGATACTTATGTGACATGTACTTTATGTAGGAGGCATGTGTGCACATGTCTATTAAATCATGGGGAGCCAAATGTGTCACTCAGGTCATATGTAGCATGATGACTATATGTAGGTCTATATGTGATGGCCAGAAGAAACATGAACTATAGACAGGAGACATGTGACTCTCATGTCATGTGCATGACTATATTTAGGTATATGAGGTGGGCAGACACATGTCCTGTAGACAGGAGACATGTGACTCCCATGTCATGTGCATGACTATATTTAGGTATATGTGATGGGCAAAAGAAACATGTCCTGTAGACAGGAGGCATGTGACTCTCATGTCATGTGCATGACTATATTTAGGTACATGATGTGGGTAGACACATGTCCTGTAGACAGGAGGCATGTGACTCCCAGGTCATGTGCATGACTCTATATTTAGGTATATGAGGTGGACAGACACATGTCTTATAGATGGTGTATGCAATGGCCAGACACTTGTGTGATATGAACTGTAAACAGTAGAATTAATGTGACTCTGGTCATGTATGCATGACAATCTATATATGTCTATATGTGATGGACAGACACATGAACTGTACATACAGTAGACATGTGGCTGTTGGTCTATAAATGTGATGAGCAGAAACTTGTGTGACATGCACCACAGACCAGAGAGATATATACATGTGTATGACTCTGGTCGTGTATGCTTGACAATCATGTGCTGTAGATGTAAATTACCGGGTCACTCACCCCCCCCCCCCAGGTGCCCCCACAACTGATAATTTAACTACATTAAAAAACCCAAGTAGAATAATCTATTTTTATGGATAAAATGTCATTCTTTACACATTTGTTTATTGCCTAAAATTGTTTATTTCCTTTGACAGGTTTTACAATTGATGTACCTAAAATACTAAGCATACACCTTCCAAATATGGAAATAAACACAAAGCTCAAGTATAAAAGTGTCCATCTTCTATAAGTGGCATTATGACTTATTCACACACTAGCAAAATGGCAGTTACCTATCACAACTTTAATACCCTAACCATCACCATTAAACACAATATATGCACTTTAGGAGAATTTGTCATCACAAAGATATCTATCATATATACAAGTTAAAGATGATGAGATTGTTTAAGGTTTGTTTTCTTCTAGAAGACTTTTCAAATATCTTTTGAAAATGTTAAAACTCCACCCCTCTTTTAATAGAAAGGAAACAATTGAAAGAGTCATGACTTACTTGCTTGAACCCTCTATACATCAACTGGAGTTCTTTTCTGTTAAACTTAGTCGCCCGGCATAGCGTGTCCAATCCTTCTGGTTTGTAACGCACCGTCTGCATATCCAGATCCTCGAGATCATGATCTGTAGGTGAGGGCAGAGAATTGAAATAGCTTTTAATGACCCTTACCATCTCATACAAAGCTGTTCCCATGGTAGAAAGGTCACAGGGAGGAGGTCAAAGGTCACACCGAGAGGGTATCACCATGGCAATCCCAAGTGTGACAGTTTTCTAATAATTTCACTACAAACGGTGAGTGCTAACACCCACTGGAGCTTCCGGAGTCCATTACACGAGGATTCTTCCGATGCGATCGAGTGTTTCACGAACAAGGTTAAACTCACGACACTGCCCGAGAGCACAGAGCTTCCAGAGACATAGCTCATTTGGGTAAGTAAAATTCTAATATTTCATTTAAAAGCAATTTTTCCTCAATCGTCCCTGCTTCCTCTGAAGTGACTGCACTCAAGTGACTTTTGCATTGAATAATATTGTCCTAATTTTTTAGATTTGCAAGCCAAGTATTGCGCGCTGCAGTCGATTGGCAAATGTCACGGCAGGTCAGTGTCCTACAACGACTGCCGTTACATTCATAGCTAG
The DNA here is from genome assembly GCA_000934455.1 of Apostichopus parvimensis. Taxonomy (NCBI): domain Eukaryota; kingdom Metazoa; phylum Echinodermata; class Holothuroidea; order Aspidochirotida; family Stichopodidae; genus Apostichopus; species Apostichopus parvimensis. The sequence continues at coordinate 17,627 of KN885561.1, read as the reverse complement.
AAATGAGCATGTCTCAATTGAAACGAGAGCAAATTACTCTTCACTTTTCAAAGAAGGAGACAGCAATATGAAAAAATTGGTATGAATTCATATATTCGTGCTCGTATAAACCTTCCGATGACTTTCCAAACGAAAGAGAAAGAACGGAACTATCCGTGAGTCGCGGCATCGGCTATGAAGTTACGAATAAATGCTTGTTTTGAAGCTTGTAGCAGCGTAGTCGAGTCACTGAGACATATTTTGAACGAAGTAAAAGGGTAACAGTGATGATACAATACACAGAAGGTTCCCTGTGAGAATATAAAACACTTTCTTCCTTTTCTCGACACCCAAGTATCAGTTTGCGAGGGCCCCTGGTACTGAGGCATCAATATTACAGGCTTGTCAGAAATGGAACCGATCATGCACAAAATGTGGTTGTATAATTTACATAACTCTCTCTGGGCCAGGATTAACATTTTGTGATGAGGGATATTACCTCCAATTGATAGAAGAATATGCAACGAGGTGGGAGAGAGGTGTGAACTTGCATTGAAGCTTATCAATATGCGATCAGTTATTTCCTCCGTAAAGTCAATAATATTTGGTAATTAAACTCTGAGTGGATCAACTATGTACATCGTCAAAAGGTAACTGGATGCATATACACATCCACGTGGGATACGCTGTGTTCCTTGCAGAAAAAAATTACCAACGAGTTGCAAATTTGACTTCTGCGATGAATTCCGTTATTTATTATTTACTTACTTCGATTATATTGTGTTAAGAAAGGTAATTCCTTTTTTGATATTGCTAAAAGTAAAAAGTTATTTATAGCAATAATTAGGTAACCAAAGGATGCATGCATTGACATACATACTGACTGACTGTATTTCCACAAGAAATAAACCCTACACATGGGACAATGACTCTGAAATTACTGAGACAAATGAATTGTAATTGTTCTTATGTAGAGCGCTTAAGGAACTTACACTGTCTCCTCCAATCACTCTCTCCCCCCCCTCAGCCCCCCTCCCATACACACACCACCATAACCTCAAGTACATAACCGTCCTACACCTAATATGTAGTTATGTATTGACTATATACCTTTCTCCTTCTTACTATTCATCCATCTCTACTACACCACACCCCCAATACCCCCACACTTAACTCCAACCATGCACCATTAATCCCAACTGCTTAAAAACCGTTTACATTTGATAAGTGACAATTGTGAATATTTTGAAGTACAGAACACCAGTATGGAATGTTGTTAGACTTTATGTAATTATGCATACAGTAAATGTGTCTGCTGTATCCCAATAGTTGCCTAGCTACCCTACATATTCAAGTTGATATGTTTTTATGTAGAATTGTAGAGCTCTGAAATACATTATCTGTTCACAAAATATCATATCCATTATAATTTAGCTCGAAATCTCATCTTTATACGCACCTGCCCTACCCTAAAGTAAAAATCTCAGTGTTTGTTTTAACCGATGTTAAATATTATCTTTTGACCTTCCTACTTGTACAGTGTTGACAACATTGCCAATGTTGAATAATATTTTCTGAGTGAGAGAGGTTAAAGTTTTGGAGCAGGAAGTTAAAACGAAAATAAGTAAGCTCGCGGACAAAAGTTCAGAAGTTAGATGAACATTTAGCCTTGAACATTTGAGGATTAAATGTAGGGATTAAATGTATCTAAATCTTTTCATTGATTGAAGTCAGCTCCTTATGTCAATGTGAAACCTTTGGCGGCAAGACCTCCCCTCTCCCCCTCATACCACCTTCTCCATGCCCCCGGGGGCCCCAATTCATGACCCTTTCACAAAATAGCTCATGTCCTCATGAAAAATGCTATAAAAATTAAAATTAAAAATTAAAATTTCAACTATGAAAGGGAAAAAAAAGGAAGCATAAAGAGCAGCTATCATCACATTTTTAGCCTGCAGGACTAATCAAAGTTTAAAGCTGCACTAGCTTGTAATAAATTTCAGAAACTTATATTTGGAATCGGCCAAAAAAACAAGGAAAGAAAAAATTTGAGACATGTAAGAGTGCAGTGAATGAAAGAAATTTCATATTTTATTGAGGTATGGAAATATTGCACACAAAAAAAAAAGTAAAATAGAAGGGCATATTAGTCAAATAAGTTAGGTCTATAATTAGGTTTATACACGCAAGGTTAGTTGTGGTAATAACAACATTTAAATTTAAATTTCTGTAGTAGTGGTTAGAAGAGAGGGAGGTTGTTGCACAATGTAAGATCATTTGTTAATAGAAATATAGACATAGTGACAGTAAGTAGATTTAAAAACCAAAAGAACTTATGAATTCAAATTTAATATTTATACATTTAAAATGACCTACAGACATTCTACACTGAGCAGCAAAATTAGTGAGACTGCAAAGGCAAAGTACTGATCTAATTTGAAAGGGTGATTTTCCGATCTTGCAGTTTTGGCAAACTTCCAGTGTATACATTCTCAGTATTATGCAATTATGACTATGTTGCATTATATATATATCTGACATGATTAACGTCTTATATAACCCCATGATTATGGTATGCTTTTCTCCCTTTTGAGTACTGTAGGGCCCATAAATTGTGAGCATTAAGTTGCTTCTTATTACGAAAAATATATTCTAATCCCCTCTTCAAGTTTCGATGCATTATCAAAGTTTAATGCATCATCTAAATGGAAATAAATACATTTTTATATCCAATGCGAGACCAACTTGGTGAAAATTGATTTTGAAATTTCTACAGCTGACTTATACATCTCTCACTGCAATCGCTTTTCCAACACTATTATACGGCACCTTCATACTGGTTTTACCGAGAGGGTCTCTTTTTTTCCTTCTATATTTGATGTTGTCATCTTGCCAAAATACTGCAGGGCTTTTATACACAAAAGTCGACCATACAAATTTACATTCTCCCCAGTCAAATACTGTACCATGTGGTGCTGTCAGGACGGCATTTCTGAGCTATACATCAGGCTGTGAGAGCAACGAGGCTTTGACATTAAGATGAATGTCAAATAAGACAGCAGAGTAAAGGAGGCAAATCAAAACCTCTAATTTACAATCTGCTGCTAAAACTTGTAAACATTATGACCATAGTCAGTAAAACTAATTATTACATGTATAACATTTAGTCATGAAAACTGGAACATGGATCAAGAAAACACAGACTTGGCAACTGACGAATGGGGTGGAAGGGGAGGGGCGAGGGGGAGGGGGAGGGGAGAAGCCAACTCTTTACGTAGCAAACTCTAGTAAATGAATAGAATGATGTAAGCTTTAACAAGTTGCACCTCCCATGTTTGGTGGGATAAGGGGGATAAGGGGGGTAAGGGGGTAAGGTAGATAAGGGGCGTAAGGGGGGTAAGGGGGAAGAGAGGGCCAGAATTAGTCAAGAGCTCTTCCTCTCCTCTCATGCCTTGACTGATTGGTCAAGGTTTTGTCGGCAAAGAGACAGATCTGAATGGTTACAGAAGGTTCTTAGCCTCACTAGGTGCTATAAACAATGACAGGTGGCTTCAATGGGGATATTTAAAAAAATGTTTAGATATATTTTGTAATTTATTATACACTGTATCAGCTCTTCGTGAATTCAGGAAATTTTAAAGTCATTTGAAAATCATAACACGCTTTTAAAACGTTTCTAAATAACAGAACAATTTTTGGGAAGTAGAGGTACCGTAACACTTAAACATCAGCTTCTGCTGTTTTATAAAGTCCAGCAATAGCTATAACATTATGACACATCCCTTCCCCTCCCTCCCCCCTCCCCTTCCAATCTCAAATTCCCATCCTGGACCCTCCCACAGATTCCTGAATGGTGTCATAGAGAGCATGTAATTTACTACCATATGTATACACAATGAGATAAATAAAGGAGGAATCAAGCATAGTAAATATACAGTTTGATATTACATATTGAATATCTTGAATCTTACATGTTGTACATGTATGACATAATCCTCATTGTGCAGTAAACTATTCAATTAAATACAGTCACATGTAAATCTACTGATTAACTATATAAGATCACCTAGCAATGGGGGTGTGATAACTAATATTAGGCACGCACCAGCTGTGTCTAGTAATGCAGCTCATATGTTTGTCTGTGTCAAGCTATCAGTCAAACACAGCCTAATTATATTGATGATCCATCTAGTTATTTTTTTACTACATTATCAGACTTATACAAGTAAGCCTCATTTCTTTCAACCGATGTGAGAATCAGGGAGGGGGACGGGGGTGGAGCAGAAGAGACTTCATGCAAAGTGGATTAACTACACCCAAGGGGTTACAGAGGGTACGTGACCCCCAACTGTACAATAGTTCTCAGTGCCAGCATATATACAGTTCATGCATGTAGGACGGTGTGTCCCTACATAGGTCAAAGGTTTAGGCGCTGACAGGGGCCGATTCAGGATCCAGGATATTGGATTGGGGGGATGTGACCCTGGGGTTGTGAAGGATGACTCTCATGGAGGGGGATTTCAAAGACTCCTCCAAGTTTCAAACTTGCATGAAACTGAACAAATTTAACCTGCAAGTATCTTTACCATATATAGTTAATGTCTAATAAGTAAAACTAAATGCATTTGTTTTGTAAAATATTCCATCATCCACCATGACATGTGCAACTTATTTGCTCGTGGTAATTTCCACAACAGGGCAAGACCATGCAAATGCCGGAGCGATACATTACGCTTCTCTTTCCTGGGGAGGGGGAAGCCGTGGGGCACATCTTCGGGGAGGGGAAGGGGGTGGGGAGTGGACAATTGTCAGTCATGTTATGAGAAATGTGAATATGCACAAAGGAAAAATTGGTAATGGTTTGATTAGTGAATATAACTTTCTCGTTTGTTATTCCTAATGATATAAAATATTCACTTCAGAAATTATTGGGTCTCCGCTATTTCTAGCTATGAATACTGTCATTGGTTTGATAGATTATCGTGTTTCGACTCACTTTCATCTTGTTCTCAAAGATAGATTATAGCATGTGATATGGTTGGGTAGCCATGCCTTGCATTTTTTTTATAAAATACTTTTCTCCCGTGTGAGGAAGCAATAAAAAAAGTCTCTTTCAACCTTGATTAGCAAATTTAATGGCATGATCTTTAGATCTCAAGAATTATCAACCATCCTTCTGCATATGCAACTTTAATATATGCATATTCAAACTCTAAATTAGTTGGCTATTTGTAAGATCGGACAGACTCACGTATGCATGCAAAGTTTATTTATGATCGCTGCATTATTTAACCTTTAACAGTTGTCAACATGTTTTTCTATTACTCTCTCCATTGTTTTTTGGGGGGAAGGGAGGGGGAGGGGAGGGGAGGGGGGCCCCGACTCATATATTGGCTTATGCAAATTTAACACAGGTTTCACATTTCTGTGATTTTAAGTTAAAATAGGAACGTTAATGGACTTAAGAACGAGGAAGTGATATACTAAGAATATATGTGTATATACTGTTTAAACTACAAGTCATACTCATACATCCAAGTCTACACATTTTAAGCTGTTGATCCCTGAGCGATACATCAGTGCTGCCACATGCATCCCTTGGTGGTCATCACAATATGATGCAACCAAAATCAGGAGTGTTAGCTCAGTGGTCAACCCCGGTGGCTTCTAATCATAAGGTCCCCGGTTCGAGTCACTCCAAGATTAATGTATGTCGTCCAGTTACAGAGTTGTTGACCTTCATAATCATGGACGTTAAATATGAATCTAAGAGACTAACTTCGGTCAGCTTGCAGCTTTCATAAGCCAATGAGGCTTCTTTGCGAGTTACTGCTCGCAGGAGGATCTAAAATACATACATGCATACAAAATGGGGCCCACTCAACTGTGTTTACATTATCATCAATTCTCACAGGTCCCTAATTTACATCTGATTGAAGTGAGTCGATTAATTGAGATTAAAATGTCTTGCCCAAGGATACAACCAAATGGTCCAGCCAGGACTCAAATACGCAAATTGATCGTGCAAGTCCGTAAATGTCAGCTTCACCACTTGACCACAACACTCTCACATGTACATTATAAGCTCTAACAGCGGCTCCGTGTCAAAGAAGGTCACATTCTGTATTCATGACAGAAACTATACGCTGCACATCTTCATTGGAGTACTATTTCCATCAACTTGACAACAAATTAATCGAGGGTTTTAATTGGTTATTCTATTTTATGTTGGTCCCATTCATCTATGATTCTCTCCCATCATCATAAAGCACTACCTTGAATGCACTTGTCCATATTAATTAAGGGATTATAAGTTTGTAAACAACGAAACTCAAAGCTCCTCATTAAGTACAAACATGCAATCTTTCACTTCCTTTGGCCAAAAAAATTAAAAGTTTGATTAAACTTAAAGTTATTGGTGAAAGTCACCAGGTACTTATTACCGGCCAATATAACTGATACTCGCTTTGGAATTATACAATAGTCTTCGTTAACTTCACAGAGAAAATAAACTGTACTATGAGAGCCATATATATGACCTAAAGCTATACTGTACTACACACTCTTCTTGTTATTCAAGGGTCTTGATAGAATTATTATATGTTCCAATATAAGCACTGATCACAAGCATAAATGTACCAGGCTGTATTTATTATTTTTAACTATGGGTTTATAATCTGTAATAGTATACACACTAATAATTCATTAATTCTTTGAAAAAACCCCAACTGCCATTGCATCTATTATATAACATATATACATAATAGCACATAGTAAAACCATATGTCAACAAATCTGACCTCCACAAGAAACTCCTTCCATTATAATCTCTCCGTAGTCATATTAAATATGAAATGAAAGCAAGACACCCAGCCAGCCATATGGATGGTCCTTAGTACATGATGAATTAATGCAACTCATGAATTATACTGTACTTCACACGCTCTCCATAAACAACATGCACTGAGCTAGACAAGGTTAAACATCACCGTACATACACTCTGCTATAAGGTTGCATGGAGACACAGTATACTAACTGCCTAACATGTAAGATTATCCCATTGCATATCGACTTACAAACCAGCAATTCATGAAGCCAGTATCACTGACATAAAGCTTTAGGGAACATATTTAAAATGGATCAAAGATAAGGGTCATTCTTTGCACATTCATATACTATATATCATACACACAATCAGACAAGTACCATATCCTATGTCCGCAAACAAATTAATATGTAATTATACCGATTCTCAAGACATAATTTTCAATTGAGTTTTAACTATTTGACTCGAAGCCAACAGAACTACTGACTACATCACGTAGCCTACGTACGATCTTCTTAATCTTGTAACGTCTGTCTCGTTCTTACAACCAGGATTGGAAAATGTGACATCTCTTACCTTCTTCCCAAATAGGGACTAAGACCGTCACCAAGGTTCCCATGGTCGAAAAACGGAACAAAAAAAGCAAACCACACGAAGGAAACCTCATGAAATTTCCAAGACGTACATGTTTTGTACGGTCTCCTACTAGCTAGCTGTTGGCTATAGGTCAGAGCACAGAGCTCTCACACACACAAACACACACACAGAGTTAGCGTCGTACACATGTATGCATTATGCAAATGGTGCGTCAATCTCCACATCGCAATTAGAAAATATGGCTGATGGGAAAAAATCACTCCGGAATGCACCAGCTTGGTCACAGCAACGACAAAAATACCTGTTTTCTTTCTGCGTGGTTTATTTTTTTTTATGTTTTCGGTGTATTTCGTTTTTACATTTTAGTCTTCCAGGGGGAATGTAATTAAATCAACGCCCGGATGTGTTGCATTCTACAGTGTTTCCAGTAAACAATAGCAGTTATGTGTACGTTAACAATTAGAAAGACGGAAGTTAATTGGGCTGCGGAAGAGAGAGAGAGAGAGAGAGATGGGGGAAAAATCTGACAGATTTATGGATGGTTTGGTGGAACAGAGATTTGAATGGTCTGAAAATATTAAGGAATAGTTGGATGTTTTCAAGTACCGCCGGTATTATTTTTCTTTACAAGCAGTAATTGGTCTATTATCATATTAATTGATAATTTTCATCGGGACTTTTCTGAGATGTTAAAGGATTCATCATCCTTTTGAGCACAATGAAAATAACGTCTTTGTGAAATTCTGTGTTAATAACAAAAGGTGTACGCATTCTATCGAAGGTATGAAGTAAACACATGAAGATGAATTTTTGGGGTTTCAAATATGTCAGGATATATGATTAATGTCTGCCAATATAGACAAGTATGGGCTTGGAATAAATCATAACCACAAAATAAAACAATATTTCAAGTAGATATTGTGATGTGAAATATTTTCAAAGTTTCTTGACTGTTTTTGTTTCTTTCTTTTCTTGACTGCATTTTTATGTTACATTGTTGGTTATGATTCAAACAGAATATTTTAACTGTCAATTGTTACGGTATAATGCTATAGGCTACCGATGATGGGGCAGGCTGGAGAGACTTTTGTGAAAATTGTCCAACTAGTGTTGAAAGGAAAGTGATACCATGCATGGTCACATTTGTCCCAAATGCAAATAAACACATGTGTGTATTTATAGCCAAATTACTTTGTTGATTGATCCCATGGTATAGAAGTCATATATATGTGATTGAGGAAGTGTTAAGTATTTCATATAAAATTTGAGATATTTGATCAATTCTCAGGTTGTTTCATTGACATTATATCAATTATATAAATTCCCTTTTAGTTTTCCTGTTAGATCCTTATATCCAATGTTCAATAGTCTATTTGGGTTTAAGCAGGGAGTTGTCCATAACAACTCCCTGCTTAAATCTCTTTAGAGAGGGTGGAAGGGGGGGGGGGTGGGACTGATGAAAACAACAGGCTCAGGACAGGTATTCAAATACATAACATATCCTTCAGAAGCATGGCAAGGTTTCACAGCTATTGCTCATATAGTGAGATAAATCTGTCGCCATATGCATATTATAACATTTTTCTATAATGTGCATTAATTGATATTTACATGAATTTTAGCAATTTAGCTAAATTCACAGACATAATTCTAGTCACATGATTTGGCTTACTCAATGCATACAGAAGTACTAATTTTTTTTTTCGCGGTTCGGTTGTGTGTTTTTAAATCTCACTCATGACCGTATCATATGCAAACCAGCTGAGTAAGTAGGAATCAAATCATTTTGACCGTGTAAATCTCATTAGTTAGAGTGAGGGGTATATACAATTGGATCTCCCTCACCCTCACTAAAGAGATCTATGCGATCGAAATCATATGAATGCTATTTATAATCATTCATTGAATATAACCTTTTAAACCAGTACAGAAAATTTGTATCCCTCAAATTTACTAAATAGAATAGTATATTTGCAAACCTTATTGTCAATATTCATTGAGCATTTCATATCTCAATTTTGAACTTAAGTAGTAGAAGTCTTTCCTTTCTTAGAACTTTCTTTAAGTTAAAACATTTTTCTCATCTGGAATTATCATACAGCAAATTGAAAACACACTCCCAATTATTCCCCCAAGGAAAGCTATGATCTGAAATATATTTTAGACCAATGGGCTTCCGATGAAATACTCTTTGTAATTTGGAGCCATTTGGATGTGCATTTTCTATGTCAAAACCAAGCTGACAATCTTTCATGCATGGTGATAGCTTAGCCAGAACAATAAAAAGCCACTTTTATCATTCTCCTCTAATTCAAACATAAAACGACAACACTTTATATACATTGTGAGGAAGAAAAAAGGTCGAGATGGTATCAGTTAATATCTTCAACAGCAATATCGCATGAGTAATACGTCAGGAAAGGAAGAAATTTGTAGGTAATAATGAATAGATAAATGATTATGAATATTCATGAAGTGACATTTGACATTCCAACTTGGTACAATTTTTTTTATTTATACTCTACTTTCATCATGTTTGGCTTCAAAGCACTTGTACTGACAGTATGAGCAGTATGAATATCATGTTTTCCATCAGATAAAGGTAGTAGGAACAGTAGGAGTGCTTTGAAGCATGATATGGGAGGGTAGTATAGAGTGGTATTAGCATTAGAATCAGATAAAGATTAGGAACTGTTTGGACTGTCAGTAGGAGTGCTTTGATGCATGATATGGGAGGGTAGTATAGAGTGGTATTAGCATTAGAATCAGATAAAGATTAGGAACTGTTTGGACTGTCAGTAGGAGTGCTTTGATGCATGATATGGGAGGGTAGTATAGAGTGGTATTAGCATTAGGGAAGTTAACCAACTGGCTGTTTTGACACCACCTTAATGATTACCAAAAGAACACAGTTCTCACGCATAATATTATCCTTTATGACAAAGAACATTTCCTATGGATGATTCCTAGCGATGTTGTGGGTAATTGGGTGTTGACATAAAGGGATCATGCGATTCAAGCTGTTATGTGTTAATATAATAGATATTCAACAAGTCCACTAAAATGAAGACTTTAAAACTTTATTATGATCAATGCTTGCTATAAATCATTTTCCATTTCAAACATAATATTTGAGTTGTGGACTTCAGTTGCTGATGTTGTCAATATCTTCTCTATCAACAATGGACGAACATTTCTTTTCATACTTCGAACAAACTCTATAGCTAGAAAAGATTTATGCTTTGACCATAGAGTTAGCACTGCCGAGGACTCACGAACATTCCAAATGCTATGTACCTCACAAGAAAGGGAAAATGGCTGCCTGGCATTGTATAAACAAAGCAACAAGTACTGTGGATTGTTCCTGGTAACCATTCTTGGGCTCTACTATTACAATATTTCCAGAGTGCACCAGGATTGGGGGAGGGAAGGGGGTTGGGTGTTGGGAGGGCAGTTGGGCTGGAGAAGAGGAAAGATTTTGTGTAGCAATAAAGAATATTAACAGATATATGATAATCTAAAACCTGAACAGAATAGATGTAAAAGTTGCTTTTTCACTAGAATCTTGCTTTTCTGTCTCCTCACAATCACAGCACTCTTGTGCCCGTACTTTACAGATTATTTTTACATTACAATACTGCAAATACTTATATACTCTGGAAAAGGACAGTATGTAAGAGTTTCTAGCAAATCTACTGTCCCCAAATGTGTACTACACACACACACAACATGTACTACATTTATACCTGCATACTTGTGGCATGCATCGAAATATGAACTGGACTGATATATATGGTTCAAGGTGAACAAGGGTAATGTTATCCTATAAGTAATGTACATGCGGGGATTGACAGTAATATATGCATGTACTTAAACCTAAGTACTTAAACTGTACAGAGTCAATTACTTTGCGTGTTAATATTTTGTTTTATGATAGTATATGGTGATATCATCATAAGTACTAATTATGCTCCCCAAATATGCCAACATATCAGAGTTCTCTGGTGCTCCAAATAATGTTATCTAATTGAGGCTCTAATATGTACATATCTGTCTATAATTTAAAGGTTGACTATAGGCACAAAATTAATTGTGATATGTTGTAGACCATTAGTTATCACTGCTGTCAGTCCAAGTTTCAGTTTTGAAGAAATGACCCTTTAAAAATCTGATGCTCAACAATTGAAGTGGCTGGACTACTGAGTCTATCACACTGATCATTTGGTCATCAGTTCCTCACGTGCAACGCAAAACTTAATAGGAAAACATAGAAACCATTATGGTCTCTACAGATTAAACATGTCTTTTAATGCATGACAACAATCGTCAAGGACAATTGGTGTTGACCAACCTTCATCCAAGGATGCTCTGTTGCTTAATGGTTCAGTTAAACGAACGTGTTGTGGTTGAGTTACTGGAATTTATAAAACAATGAATTAAGGCCTGCACTGAGAAGCTGATTTCATCATTCATTTTAGCCTTAAAGGAACATTACAGATATTTCCCATAGTTTAATGGGGCCTGAATATATCTGGACAACCAAATGAGCTATAGAAAAAAATATTAGCAATCATTATTTTTCTTTCTTTCTAAATATACTAAAATTTGGTCTAACTTTAACATCAAATCTTTGATATTTGGGATTATATTTTGAAGGGTCAGTGAGGGAAGGTAAAAAATTGATAGATTTTGTTTTTAGCAATTTTTATCACTCTACAATTGGGAATTGGTGGCCAAGACATGTTTCTGCAGGTACCAATAAACTTGAGTTTTATAAAATATTAAAATTAATTTTCTTTTCTTTAATATACAAGGATGACCGACAATGATACATTTGATGTTTTGGTGTAATGCTACTCTGTTTCTCTTCTTCTTTCTGCTCATGTTAAGGTTAAATAATAACAAAATAATATTAATTATATCAAAAAGAAAGGTGATGCCCTTTCCATCATTAAAAAGATATGGCATAAAAATATATATTTTTGGAGGTTTTTATTTTTTTTTGTCAATATCTTTGCATTTAAGATAAGGATGTACATGTACAGCAAAACTAACTGGCAGTTATTCCTTAGTATAATTTGCATATATTTGATCCATTTTCAAGCTTTGAATTGTTAAAACTTTGAATTCTTTCGACATATCTTTTGCTTTTCCCAGAAAAGGCCTATAAAAACCCACATTGTTAAACTTAAAGTCAATATGAAAGTTTTTTTTTTTTGGGGTAAATATTAAATTTGCGAGATTTAAATCAGCAGGTTTGAAAAATTCCCAAGTTTCTTCAATCTGAAACTCCCTATAAAATCAGAGACATCTCTAAAACCAAGGAGGAGGGAGGGATGGGGAGGATGGGGGTTAGCCTACTTTTAAACAGACTTAACATAATCTAGTAAATATAGGTAAATTAATTTATAGTTTTTCCTATATGACAAGTAAGCTACCTACACATCATCTCTAAACTATATGTAGAAGATATGTAGAGAGGGAGAGTTCAGTTATAGTATATATTCATTATCTACAGTAGAATACTTAAGTACACACACATATGAAAACGGCAAAGTTAATCTTAGGAATATTCGTTTGGTTTAACTCACCGTGAAAGGTACAGCACCATCGAAATAGAAACATCTTGGTAAATTATCTACTAGAACCATCGAGTCTTAAAAAACAACAAAGCTAATAACAACAACAACGAAAAATTATCACACAAAGAAATGTGTAATAAACAGGCATCCAAAGGCAAAAGGCAAATGTTGACCTTGTAGGCACACACACAAGGGATCGGGCTGTAAAAAAAATCCTTTACACGTTTTTTATATTGTCAGAGACAAGGAAAAAGTTTGCTTTTCTGTTCATATCAAAGAAATCTTTCTTATATTCTTTCAATATCAGCTTCACTTGATCTGCTTTCCATTTTTTTCACTTTAAAGTATTAATTCCTATCTATTTAGTTTCCAACAAAAGCCTTTTTTGGGAGGCTTTTTACAAGCACAAATGTCAATGAAAAATCATATCTGATTGTCCGCAATGAAGCTCTTTGTGTAATAAATAGACTTATAAAGCTCATCTGTATTTACTCCGCAGGAAAGACATCCACCTAACTGAAAATCCCACAGCCATGGAGAATTGGTTTTCAAGCTATTAACAGATGCTTGCTTCCATTTAGGTGGTTGTATTGCGTTAACCCGAGCGCAAACATGACAAAGAATTTTGAAAAACGTATTCTATCGCCTTCTTCGAAGAAAAAAAGTCAAATCCTAATAAGCGAAAAGTTTGAATAATTATAAATCGTTCCAATTTGGAGTCCACAGAGTACTGTGCTCTTGGAAGGGAAGTGTACCACACTACACTCTCATTGGAATAAAGTCTTAACTTCCAACCAAACCAGACAGTGTGAAGACAACAGTCCTCGATTACAGAGTATGCAACCCACCCAGTATCACTCCACAGTAAAGGAAATTTTACGTGAATACTGCTGCCACGCAACGATTATATTTGCTTAATACATCTTATGAAAAAAAAAAGGTAAGATCCTAGCCGATTATCCATGATAACACGGTGTTCTCTGCTATCGGATTTAACCAAGATCAAATTACATCTTAGCATGACAGTCATGCCATCACATCAGTATCACCTCTCACTCTCTCCCATGTGTTCAGCACACATAAAAACGACACAAACTTCCCCGGCTGTAACGATCTCGTCGGTCCGTCCGTTACTAAACTTTTCTTCCGTTGCCATGTGCAACTATCCGAAGAGAAAGAAATAATGAAATAACAAAAGATAGAACAAGGAAACACACAGGTGTGTGTGTTGTGTACTCTAAGAAAGATCAACTGCTCTAGATATACTGTATGGCCTTACACAGTATTTTTCATCCATGTATATAAATGGAATCACAGATAAACTGTTCCTAGGAATGAGGAGACACCAACCTAATCATTGATAGCTCTCTCCTAGTCTACTGTCTCTCAGTCTCACAGGTGGGTGCACATTACTAAATCCATTGTCTATCAAGCACAAACAGACATCTGTGATTTCTAGAATAGATACACACACAGACAAACACATGCAAGAGTTGACTCTGTATATTAGTGAAGCTGAGTATATATATGTACAGTGATGTTTACAATGATGAGTGAACCTTGACTATCCCCTTTCAAGGAGAAAAACAAGAAAAGAAACGAGATTCTTTAAGCCATGTGTAGTCTGGAATGAATATCCACGTGAAAAGAAACAACAGCCGTGAAGTCTTTATTGACTGTGAACCTGTAAATACGGTACAGTCTCAATTTAATATCAAATGGAGCTGATGAACACGAGTGTCTACAACAGCCTGATATCAGAGAATGCACCTGGCAATCCAACTTTGTTTGTCGGAGCGACTCGCAAAAGCTCAAGAAAAAAAATAATTGACAAAAAATGTTAGATTAAAGAATAACCCTAAGCTTCCTGAAGCAGTCGATTTATACAAGTATGACACAGTGATGTCCTGCCCTTGACAAAGGCAGAGAGAAAGTGATACAGAGTTTAAGGAGGATCATCGCTACGGAACAGCGCCACCAATGAATCAGTCGTGCAACAGGACTCTGATATATGTAACTTCATTAATTTATCGAAGGGTGTGCCAAAATCACCCAGAATTGGTTAAAGTGAAGAGTAAAGATATACAGGCTGTCATTACAGAAATGATTTGAAAAAATAAAAATAAAACAAAGGTTTTGATGACAGAGGATGTTATAAGGAGGATAGCAAAATGATGAAAAATATATTTATAACTTTAACTATGATGCACAAGCTAGGCAGTTTTTCTCATCTTGTTGTTGTTTTATATCTGCTTATAATAATAATAATAATAAATTACACTTAAGTAGTGCTTAATACAGCGTTTCAAAGCGCTTATCTGATTCTTTGGTCATTAGTTTCTGTTGGATGTGTATCAAATAAAAATGCACAAAATGAAGTATTCCAAAAGATAATGACAATGTATTTGAGCTATTAAATTAATATAATAAATTCATAAATTAACATGAAAGACATATTAGTTTGTGTATTTTTGGAGAGATAGCAAAAGGAACTTTTTCACTATTATAGAGAGGGTGAGAGGGAGGTGTAGACAGAGCCTCTCAAAGTTCCATTCAAACTTTCAGTCCTAAAAATGATTATTGAAGCAAATCACTTAATTTGCCCTCTCTCCCTCCTCCCCCACCCCTCCCCCCCAAAAAAAAGATGAAAGACAACTTATGGGAATAAAATATATTAAGGGACAAGTTTAAGATTCTGGATGGATACAGATGCTTGAAACTGGTAAAAAAATTGTAATCTATAAGATATTACGAACAATCCTGCTGTATTGTTTCGTCCCATAATTGCCTTAACTAACTGTGTTGAAATTGTTGCAACATGGATCTAACAGTTATTTCCATCGTTCCCTCTGGATGCAAATTGTAAACTTTGGCTAAAACGCTTTCAATTTATGGGCAGTTTTAGGTCAATGATCCCATACGAGGGTATTGATTACGGTCTATCGGTCACTACTCCTGGTAAGATGATATATACCTGTATCCAGTTTCCTCACTACTATGTACACCTAAGATGTCTTTGGTCATAGATCAAAGAACTGAAGAATACTGAAAAATAAAATTCAAAGTGTTCTTGGCATCTCAAGAGGATGAAAATATTGCACACAAATTAACCAAGAAGCGAGAGAGAGCTTTGATAAATTTAGCAGCCTGGATAGAAGGGAATGGGAATGGGAAAAGTGTGGTAGCATAACATAATGATAGATTCTTTAATAAACTTATCACATCCTTTTTCTCGTTTTATTCAAGACTATTCTGATGCATTGCCTCTAGGAAATATTGTAACAGCTTGCAGCTAGTAAGTTCGGTTGACACTTGTTCATTCTGACTGCGTAGGAACTGTAGGCCGCTGCCCCCCCCCCCCCCCCCCCCGTCAACGACGACGAGGGAATAGAACAACGAATGGGCTGTCTCTAGTTTTGTGCGAGAGCAAAACTTGAGAAATTAAACCTTCTCAAAGTTTGACAGCCGTTCCAACTTGAAATATTCTTGTGCTCTTCTTTTCCGACAAGCTTTTAATGGGATAGCCAGCAAGACATATTATTATAGCTGTAACACTACGGCTCATGATAAGAGATTTCTGACCAGTCCACTATGAGATTTCAACTTATTACTCACAGTGATAATTCTTCAAATTTCAATAATAAAAAAAATTTAAAAAATACTCCTAAATATGATGTGCCATCCTCAAATTACCAAACCAATATGCTAGAGGCACCATAAATGGTCACCTAGTGCCATAACTTGAAGGGATCTTCTGAAAGCTGAATAGTTGATTCCTTTAATACATGAAATGTTGGAATGTTACTGCATGTATGGATCAAAACCACCACCCTCATTTAGTGATTGCATATATGTGACAAAAGCCGAGTGAATGATGTCATTATGGCAATTCAGCTGGAAATTATTTCTGTTTTTCTTTGTGATATTAAACTCACTTATTCACCGATGGCAAAAAAATGCGCGTTGATGAATTTTAAATACAGAGAACATTTACAGTTATGCAAAAATGCCAAATGCATTGTATATTTCAAGGATAAATCACTAGAAAGCTTTGAATAGGAAAGTAAAAATTGAATATCATTTGATAGCAAGCAAACTTTTGTCCCTAAACATTACTGACCTTTAAATATTTAAACAAAACTCTCAGAAAGTTTGTGACATAAAAGTATGATTAGGCTATTAAAGGACTCTTTTTTTTTCTGAAAAAAATTAAGCTATTTTAACTAACAAACTTTGGTGATAGATGAGAACAGCTTTATCATTTTCCATATATCTAATATGTAGATAATTGAGACTATCTTGAAATGGCCATCACAATTTGTGCAATTGATAGCAAGACCAGCAAAAAGTTCTCAAATAGAGGGCAGCATGTCAAAATAGAAGCTTGTGTCAAATTTATTTCACAGAGTAAAAGTAGCATCTGGCCTCAATCAGATGACAGTGCTATAGGGTGGCGTCGTCGTCGATGAAAGCCAAGAGGAATAAAACATTTCTGTTATAGTATCCAACTGAGTAAGAAGGTTCTAATATGTTCCTTAATTGCAAGTGGCATTAGAAAGGAGGACTTAAAAAGCCATGAACGCTAAGGGGGAAGGTTTGGATATGGAAATGGACAGTCGGTTTTTGTAAGCATTCCTCATGA
>KN885560.1:21037-48300 GCA_000934455.1 Apostichopus parvimensis | reverse complement strand
GAATGCGTTATGAGGCTTTAAGAGAAGCGATGAAGATAAATTGAGACAATATTCCAACAAAGGTTCTTGATTTGTAGGTTTAAGTAGTGACTTTAATATCATCTACAGTATTACAATTTCATATTTATGTATAAAGTGTATGACTGCTTGTACCATGGAATGAATGATAATATTTAATGAATCAAAATTAACATCAAATATTTACGAATGTTTACTTTTTCGTCACTACCTGCAATTTTCACATTCAATTAAGAAACTAATATATCAAAATTGATTTCCCAAATAATGATATTTATCTGTATGATCAATTTTATTTATTTATTTTGTTTGTCACTTCAGATATACCAACGTCTGTGAACTTATTCCCATATAAAGTCCCTGGCATGTAATGAACCATGGAATGAAAGAATATTTAATGAACCAAAGTATCATCAAATATTTATGAATGCATGTTCTTTATTGTTTGATCGTTATATCCAATTATAAAATTACCTTGTTTGGAGGTTAAAAAACAAATATATCAAACACTGAAGCACACAGACCTATTAAATGAACACACAATTTCGATCTCAACAAATTATTAACCGGAAATTTGAAGCTACTACCATTACAAAAAAAAGTTTGGCGTCTCTTAATGAAATTAAATAAATCGTTACACATTTGTTGGTTTACCCTGTCATTTTTGAAGCTAATTATTTCTATGAAATAAATTTATATATAAAAACAAGTTACGTTAACTTTAGACTTTCATTTCGTTTATTAATTGCCTAATTAAGCATTGCATTGAACGATTTGTACACATATTTTGAGCTGTTTTAATGGCAATGGTATAAAAATGTCATAAAATCGAAATAAAATACAATTTATATAAAATTCCAGAATGAACTGATGACCTTGTATTCTCAACAAAAACAACAACAACAAAATGATAACAATAATTTTTTTTCAAGACATTGTCGTGACTATAGATGTCATTATTGAGTCTTACTTTCTAGAAATGAAGACATTTTTTTGTTTAAACTGAATTAATGATATTTATTTATCTTTGTGCTACTCAAGACCTCCTGCTTTACTTTATGATGAAAAAGTTAGCTTTTGAACTTATATTATGATCATGCAGAAATTGAAATTATTAATCCTTTAAAAATTGTACGACAGCATATGAGCTTTTAGGCCTAGGACCCTGGATCCTTCACCAGGACTGAGCCACAACCCACCAGGACCCACCTGCACTCAGAATTGATGCCCAGAATGCAGTTAAGTTTGCTTCGACTATGGGCATGTTCACTAAGAAAATTATCAATCTCTGTCGGTTAGCTCTGAAAACGCAATGGATTAATTTTCCGACATCTGGAAAAATCCTGAAACCCTACTACCAATTGTTGGTCACACCCCACCATCTGTGGACCATGACTTTAGAATGTGGTTTACCTTAATAGTTGAATTGCTCAATTAAAGCACCCTTTGCTGCAGGGCACTTCTTGAGTTGTAAATGGCACTTTATTCTCTCCAAATTCTAAAAAAATGGTTCCCTTTAATATGCGCTATGACTGTATGTTGATCGATATTCATCCATTTATTTGGCACTTATTCACCTAGGATTGTACGGATAATTGCTCTACTGTATGTATGTATGTGTGTGTGTTTGTGTGTATGTTTGTATGTATGTGTGCATCAATGTATGTATCCCCATCGCATACCCTGACCTCAAACCAGTGGTTTAGACACACCCTAGAATCAAAAATTATATAAGTAAATTAATGACTGATCAACCTGTCCAAAATTACCAACAAATTTAAAAAGGCCACAGGCTAGAACTGGATTCCATCCTGTGACCTCAGGATGACTGAATAAAAAAGAGACAGTCTCAGATTATCAATCCAAACTGACACATGGAAATTATTTAAAAAAAAATTTCTGTTAAGAACTTATAGCCTTAACCCTACTTGTTCCTGATCCTCCCTTCACTGGTCATCGGGTATGTTGTAGAACAGTCTCACTCAGAGCCTATCCACATCAAAGAGTGTACTGCCGGGTAGAGGACACACGTTGACTCGCAGCTTTTCACCTGTGGGTGTGGAAATAAACAAGATATTTCACTAAATGCTACATTTTACGGCTTGGTTCCCTAAATGAAAACTTGAGAGGTTGGAAAATTCTACGTTTTTGAAGTAGTTGACAACTCTTGTCATAACACACACATGTTACTATTGACAGCTGCGCCGGTTGCTCAGTTCATGATAACTTGGAGGAGACGAAAACCCTAACAATAATTTTTGGTCTATTTGGTAGAGATTACTGTCACGAACAACTGCTACAAACAGCTAAGAACAAAATTTGAGTCCATTTGGGAGATATCGCAGTAGCTTGCCTTTGAGTTTCTGTTAGAATTCCTCTGCGTCTGTATGTATTTGTACTGTCAAGAGACTTCTGTTACCCATTGAAAAAAAAACTCACACATGCCACATACCGAGAAATACTGGAGACTTTTAAAGCAGCCTACAAATAGAGAGAAACTGTCAGGGATTAAGAGGATAAGAAATGTGACTGTCAGGGATTAAGAGGATAAGAAATGTGACTGTCAGGGATAAAGATTAGAAATGTGAGTCAGGGATTGAGGGATAAAAAATGTGACTGTCAGGGATTGAGAGGATAAGAAATGTGACTGTCAGGGATTAAGAGGATTAGAAATGTGACTGTCAGGGATGAAGGATTATAAATGTGACTGTCAGGGATTGAGAGGATAAGAAATGTGACTGTCTGGGATTAAGAGGATAATAAATGTGACTGTCAGGGATTAAGAGGATTAGAAATGTAGGATTTCCAATCCCGTAAGATCTTACTTCACCATCGGGGACTTCCTCGGCGTTTCAATCTTCTTTGCTCCTGTCTGATATGGCAACCAGAAATAACTTTTGGAAGAAATGAGTAGTTCCTTCTGCAGAGACAAAGGAGAGAGGAGATTTTACATAAATGAGTCCGTTAGCTTCATCATTGGTAGATACATAGCTACTGCTACTTATATTTTACGACTTTCATAACTTCTACGACTTTCTTTTTATGAAAGACCGTTATATCAGAAATTAACGACGACTACTTAGGAATACCAGTCGCTGTTTACAAGCTCTGATGAAACTACTTATGAACTTTGCTTGTTTTACCACTTTATTTTTCTGAAGTGTCTGCTGACCTGAAATGACCCTACATCTTCACCAACATAATAGGTAGGCCATGTCAAGTAGGAAATGAACTGGTTAATTTTTGGCTAAGACGACACAATGTTCCGATACTTAACAAGCATTCTATTTCGTTTGTTTCTCACTGAGTAATTGAGATTCACTTTTCCGTCAGTGTTACATAAGTGTCATTCCATGGGACAGAGAATACTTAACATTTGCCATTTCTATCACCGTACCAGAAGTTTTTCTTCCACGGTATAAATTTTAATCCATTATCCAAATCTTAAATCGCAATTGTCTATAGTTCGACTCTGCCAGAGAATGCAAACTACTTTTACAGTGCATCACATCACAATATATGTCCAATCAACGACCATTGACAAATGTTCTAGCAAGTTGACGGACATTCGGCTAAATCTGATATCCATGCCCCAAGTACGGAAAAAACAATTACCAAGATTGATATGATATAGCTGCTTTTATTATTGCTGTTTTATCATTATCATTATTAGTATCCCGAAAGAGTAATGTAAATCCCTGCGACACGAGCACTATGCGTCAGAATCATTTGCGTGATACAGTGGCAGATCCAGGTTTAGTGGCAAAGAAAAACAACAGCTGCAGGTTTAAGTTTACCAAAAAACTTTCTACTGAAAGCGCTCTGCATATTCAGATACCATCAGTGAAAATTATGGCATGCCCGTGCCACATGTGCTATATTTTACCGAAAATTGTGCTTCCAGCTAATTCTTAGTGCCAAAACAAAGTTTCAGGATAATGGGAGCATGAGCCCATTCTGGGAACCCACCCCCCTCCCCCTCCCCCCTCAAATGGATTCTACCCTGAGATATATCTTACCGATTGCATTCTCGAAGAAGGCTGGTTTTGTCTGCCACTTGACGAAGATGAAATAAACTGGAATGCCAGACAAGGTGATGAGTATCCCCACCAAAGTGTCCATTGGAGCAGCCACTGTACCCATTATCACAAGAAAGGCACACATCACCACGAACGAGATCGGTAAAATGATAGGAAACTGTTTAAAGAAGAAGGAAAACAAAAACAAGATGAGAGCAAACCTTGAGTAGATGCTGTTCCTCTGAATGTCTCTGAAAATACTGCTGATCAAATTCTGTGTTTTTAAGGTGAAAATTAATCAGAGCATGTTTTCTTTGTAGAAATTGTACAAAATTTATGGTAACTTTATGAGTCTGTTGCAGCTGGCAAACAACAGAATGATTGACAAATCACCAGGACACACAAACAATGGGTCTGTGCTGGCAAAACTTATTAAAGTAGTTAGGGGATGAGGTGTGGTGGGGGATGGGGAGGGCTAAGTATGCAGTGCCTCTGGCCCCTTGAGGGTGTTATAAATCTAGCCTTGATGTTATCCATTGGCTTCCTTGTTGCTTGGAGACTTATAATAACATATGCCAATTTCTGAACAAATCTTCCATTGCAAAACTTGCACACCCCCCCCCCCACCCCCCCCTTCCCATGTTGTATTGTTTGTATCATTATTAAGGATCCTATTTCAAAGGTTTGAAAAACATGTTTAACCTATACACCAGAGCAGAGGTGTTTCAATAACTGGGCCAACTGAATAAACTAACATGGTTACATCCTCGCCTGTTTGCTTTAGTACTCGACTTCAGACCCATAACAGTCTGTACACAAATTAAAAGTTTTACTACAATTCAATAGTTGCAAAGACGGCCAAAAATAGCAACTGAATCATTTTACATTATGGTCTATACATAGGACTCGTCTACAAAGTTTACATTTCCCCACAAGAGAGGAGGCCAAAAGTTTTCGGTGAAAAAACTAACTAGTCGTTTTCGTAGCCTTTATAAACAAGAACAATTTCATATCTCTGCTCATATTTCACATTTCTGTCAGTTCAATCTGATTTGTAATAATGACAGAAAGTTACCAAGTCCATCCAGCTAACAGATTCTTCTTTTCCACACTGAATGTCAGCATTTTATCCATTGACTAGATAGGACTATTCTTGTAACAACAGAATATTTTATCTTAACCAAAGTGTTCTAAAAGAAAACATCAAGCACAGAGCTATGTCACTAATAATGACAATTATATGCTGTGTATGCAGCCTATAAAACATATGTGCCATTTTCATCTCTCCTCCAACCCCCCCCCACCCCCACCCCACCCTTCCCTGTAACCCACCCATTTCTTTCGTCTATCCATGCAGGCGAGATATTCGGTAAATACATCCGGAAATATACCCGTGCAAGTTAAATTGTATAGGCCTATACAGTTGCTAGACATATTCCCTGAAAGTTTACAACCCTCCGCCAAGATCTGCATTGCTGTACCTTAATCGGTCTCTTGAGGTCAGGCTGCTTATACCGCAGGTAGATCTGTCCGACGACTGCCATTCCGATAGCCAACCAGGTCATGAAGCTGAAGTAGTTCAACAGGGTATCGATGGTAGGCACAAATACATACAGGATACTCATGATGAGCTGCAAGATCAAATGGGGATAAGATAAGGAGTCCCGTTTTTTCGGGAGGATAACATCAGTCAATCATAACAGATAGAACTTGGCACAAATGGCACGTCTCCTTTTGACATTAACATGAATTTCTCTATCCATTTTACATCTGCACGTACCTTAAAACAGTAAATTTTGCTCATGTAAAAAGGGAGAAGAAAAGTCACTTTTCCAAAGTTTTCTTCGCAGACTTTTAAGATGTACTGGCCAGAGAGGTCCAATCGTGTTATGTTAATTGTAACAGTACATGCTTGTGCAATTCTAGTCCTTCTTCAAAATAGAACGTCGAAGCACACAACTTTGTACACAGAAAACCTTTCCGGAGGTTTATTTTCTTTATAAGAGGGACAAATAGAATATATATATATATATATGTCTATATATAGAATACTTACATGCCACTCGAGATATTGAACAATATATCAAACCTGACTCTGCAAACACAGGGCAACACGGTCCACAAAAATACCATCCTAAAAAACGTGTATCCCCTTTTTTTTTATAGTTTTGCCACGAGAGAACTTTACCCTGACAAATGACTAAGGTTCTAAACGTGGTATTCCTGTAGTAATCTATTGAAAAACACACAAAATCCTCTACTCCTGCTGGTTTCCAAGTCAACACTGCAAGCACTGCTATCATTATGAGGGAAGAGGTGCTTAATATCGGTGATTTTGCCAACCGCACTGATTCTCACGATTAAACTACGTTTTTTTCTCATTTTGTTAGGTGTGTTGTGTCGTTCCTCTCTTGGATCAATAATTTTGACCAGTGGTGATCCCCTCCCACCGGATAAAACAACGAAGCTCACCGTAAAGAAGAGAGATGGGAATGGGGTGTTCTGTTTCACTTGGATCATCTCCATAAACTTGGGAAGTTGGCCCTCTCGTGCACCCACGTAAAAAATACTAGAGAGAGAGAAAAAACAGAAAAAGAAGAAATGTCTTAAAGGGGGTAGGACAAATTTAGTAACGTGATGAAAGCATCCACATGATTCGACTATCTGCCAGTGTTCTTGACCAGTAGATTAGCCGATCTACTGGCTAATCTGTTACTTAATCTACTGGTCAAATCTACTCGCTGATCCACTAGCTAATTTACTGCTTAATCCACTGGCTAATCTCTTACCACCATGATATTATTCCCCCAGTAGAATTCAAAGATCTCGGTTGCTCTCGTTTAGAGACGAGCATTGAGTTTATGCAGGTGGAATGAATTTCTTGACGTACATCATGGAACGAGAGTAATTAAGAGAAACACTAACCGTCTACCAACACAGTCTATTTCAATACTACTGCAGGATGCTGACAAATCTTATTACAATATTTACTAACGTTAACAGGGCTAGAATCGCTATTACCTCCAAGATGGAGCTCCAAGCAATATCTCTTCACTATAACAACAATATTTACTTCAAATCTTCAACTAAACCTCTGCTGTCACGAAGGCATTTCTTTTGCATCGCTCAAGCTCTTCGTTAATATCTGACAAAACGTTTCTTCCCGGGGAAAAATCTCCAATCAAAATCCTTTCCACAGTGTTTGATCAAATTTTGTCAGCTAATTATTTACAAGATTGAATGCGGACAAATCTGTTTCACTATAAAACAGCTTTCAAAGTATGATAGAGAAATAAAAGATATATATATATATATATATACACAGTAATTTATTCTTTCGAAGGTATGAATTAATTTCACCATTTGGAAAGTGGCACCAGGTATATACAGGGGTCTTCTAAATAATTAGGGGTATTAAGGTAAATCAAATTCAGATGGACACAAAGAATAGAAATGAAGACAAAGTATAGCTTTAAGCTACGACAATATCGGCATTTCCCACAATGCACCTCATAGCTTTGTAGTACAAGAAATATCCATCTTCCATGGCGGCAGGTCAATTATAAAAGAATGGATGCCAAAAGGTAAGAAAGACGCTTAGAACTAGGTACGAACTACATCAAGACACATGTGGTCTCACCGAGACAGAGAAAGGTATCCTCCATTGACGCTCCCAAAGGTGGACATAGCAACACAGATCGGCATGATCCAGGCGACAGGGCCATAAGCCTTCACTGCAAACGTCTATGGGTAAAGAAGTCAAATTGACAGCTGGTCAGTGATAGATACTGTACCATAGCGATATAGATACCATAGCAACATAGATACCATAGCGATATATATACCATAGCGATATACCATAGCGATATAGCCTACCATAGCGATATAGATAACATAGCGATATAGACACCATAGCGATATTGATACCAGAGCTACATGTACTGAAGTGATAGATAACATAGCCATAAATATCAAAGTGCAGCCCGAGCACACAGTTCCTCTGACCCACAAGATTTTCAAAACCTTATAAGCATAGTGATGGATACCATAGCGATAGATAGCGTAGTGATATATAGCGAAGGGCTGTCCAAGCATGAGAATCTGCGGCCAGGGGAGGGTTTTCAAAACCTTATAAACGTGGCCTGCCGAACCTTATAAGTATGCACTCAAGGATTCATAAACGGTGGTGATCATAGCCACCAAATATTAAATAGGACACAGTGATGTACCTCGCATACCAAAGCTTAGCTTTGCTGAATTAAACAGCTCAGCCCTGGAATGTTCAGTTTAAAATCTAGTGCAAGACTTCGATTCTGGGTCTCACTGCGCAGAAATCTCATAGAAAGCTGTTTTTGAGTTTTGGTAATTGAATATAGTAATTTAGTCCAAAAACCCCCAAAATAAAGGTTACAACTACCCTAAAGTAAACTACACTAAGATGGCACAAATTTATTCCTGGTAGTACTGATATTCTTCTAAAAGATTTGCAACTTGAAAAATCTAACCCCTTTTCAGCATTTTAATACATTGCTATTTCTTATAAATCTCAAAAAGCTGCTTTAAGCCAAACCAAAAAATTTGTCAGGCCATTTTGAATTTCTTATGACTGGTAAGAACACCTGGTGTTTTTGGACTAGTCATGCAACAATCTGTTCAATTTCTTATAAGTACCAATCGACCTTGGCTTGTAAAATGGTATGTTGAACTTCTGACAAGTAAATAGCAACCACATGATCATTTGGAATGTCAAAAATCAAACACAAACTTTGGTGGCATGTTCCCAAACCACATCTTCCGATGCAGTGTTGAACTCGTTCAACAAAGGTTAAAAAACAGTTGAGTTTTGTTCAGAAATCTTCAATCCAAATGACAACCAAACAAAAATCCCTTCACAGAGAAATAAATTACACAATCTCTTTTGAGAAACCACAGGGAATGATCTATTGTTTTATTTTGCATCTAAATTTTTGAGATTTGGTATTGAAGTTTATCATCTGCAAGATAATAAAGGGCGGGGGGGGGGGGGGGGGGGCGAGGGGAGAAAGCAAAACCTGCTATAAATCTTAACATTTGTGTGGGAGTTTGCTGTAAAATGCTTTGGATCAAAGCCTAAATTGATTCCCTCCATCCTAAAGAAGTGTGACCATAATCTGGGGACCAGAGTATGTTCCCTACTATAATTTAATACTATTTCCAAAAAACCATTCAGGGAATGAGTTAAAGGTTCAAACTGTATATACTTAGCAGTTTTGATGTTTCTATATATTCATACTGCAGAGGCCTTCTGAGATGGGTATGGTCCTGTTCACAATCAAAACATGTTATACAATTTTTGCATATGTGTAGCATTGTGTCATATTTGCTATGCCCCTTGTAAAACCCTATAAATTTATAGAGGTCATACATTGAAATGGAAGACACTTATTCCAGTCGTCAAAACACATCAGACTATTGACAAATGCGAGTGTATTTCCCCGTTTGCCAGTATTTTAATGCAAGAAAAGCACCTGCATTTCTGCCGGTAGACGTCAAGAAGTAAAACACATAAGTCTGGTAAATAATAGTCAGTTCAAGAGAATTGCAGGAACTGTATAGTCTGCATAACTAACATACGGTAAGCCTTGTAAGGCTGCTAATTATCAGCAAATATTTAATATTTGGCTGCGCCAATGTGCCTGTCTGGTGTGTAAATCAGTGAAGATGCCAGTGGGAACTCTTTGGAGATTTTAGACAGTAGTTTTTTCTTAAGCACTCACTTTCTTCTTGTTCTTTCTTCTTTTTTTAGAGCAAGTGACTGAAAATTGTAACATTTTGGGTCTGCTATTCCTAAAACGAGAGAAACCGTCAAATTTTGACAAATAACTTCTCACATTGCCTGTGTTCTGAGACCTAAATATAAATTGTTGATTCCTGGTGAATAATAAAATCATTTCTCAAACAACAGTCTCAGATTAACTGGGGGTCGTGACCTTTGTAGGTAGCCTGCCGACCAGTAGTTTCAGATTGCATCACGAGATACACCTGTTCTAGCTGCAATGCCTTTATCTTTTCGTTCATAGCCTTTGTTTATTTCGCATATTTGAGCTACAAAAGTCGATTGTAATCGACAGGGACACCATTATATTAACATACAATTTTATTACATCGCCGGTTCAATCACGAAAACATTTGAATTTCTTTCACACATGTATTAATTTTTTTCTTTGTAGAACTGTTGGCACTACCATATATATATACACTGATCTTTTAGAAAAGGTCCCAATTCTGTCACCTTCAATAAACCATGGTATGTTTTTACGAGCACAAGACGCAGCAAAAATTATGAAATTTGCTTTTTTATATTCAAAAAAATTGAGGGACTTGTTAGATTGCTCATACAGGGTTTTGGTTTATTGATAAGCTTAGCAATTACAGCAAAGGAGACATTGTCCATTGCTTTGATTCACAACCGCTCTTTCTCTCTCTCTCTCTCACTCACTCAAGGGCGTAGGAACCGGTGGGGCTGGGGGGGCGCCAGCCCCCCAGTGAAAAATATGGTGGGGCGGAAGTATCATTCCGCCCCCCGCTCCGCAAGTCAGAAAACCCCTATTTCATTTCCAAATGAGAAAAATATCTCATTTGGAGCTCCAAATTGCATCTAAGGCCAGGTGAAAATGCAAAATTATTTACAAAATGGAGTGGGTGTTGAAGTGTGCTATATTGCACCAAATTGCATCTGAGGCCACCTGGAAATGCAAAAAAAGACCCCTCCCCCAGGCCGGCCATCAGTCTTCAGCCCCCCCCACTCAAACGTACTTTCCTACGCCACTGCACTCACTCACACCCACCCACCCTCCCCCCAAAAAAATCTCCCCCCCCCAAAAAAAAATTCAAATGGGAAAAATTGACAACTACTGTTAAATCATATAAAACCATATATAGCTGCCCTGTACAGGATATCTCCTTCTAATACATGGAACAATATTGTTGTGTTCAGGTTCTGTGTAATAGTTTTGTACTTTTGTCTCTTATAAAATATTATGGTTTTTCTGTGCACAAAAAGTGCTACATGTCTTTGCACACTTGTACTGCATAGCAACGCATTTTTATGCGATACTGGATAAATTATTCCCTGTGATATACTGAGCTAGGAATAATCTGACTGTTCTTCTTCGTAATCTTTGAAATTCCATCCACCATCTCAAATTGCCACCAAGAATCCGCTTCAAAGTAACCTCGCTTAAAGGCCTCGAAGTATAACTGACCATTTTTGTTGTTGTTGTTGTTTTGTTTCCTTAAAATGTTCAAGAATTTTTTTTTAAATATTCCCTCTTTCCTATTTTATTCCTTGATAAGTCCCAGTATATTTACTCTTTTTGCTGCTAGAACCACACAGTAAGTTAGCATCCAGTTACATACATTTAAGAGAGATTTATGAGACGAGCATGAAAGAGTTATGACTTCTGAAAAGTCCTCGGAAAAATTTTCTAAACATTTCAGCCAGTAAAAGTGCAAATTGATCATCAGGGTACAGACAAGAAAAGAAAGAGTTGTAGCTGTTAAATACTGTTGAAGTATTTCTTCAACGGCCATACAATACCATATTAAAAAAAAAAAAATCTTACCATCCTGTTTGAATACTGACAAGTGACATTGCATTACCTACCACCTTGCAGCCTTCGCAGTCTCACTTGACCATGTCCAGAGCAAACTGGTCACCTCTCTAAAACTGTGCACCCTCAGCGACTGGTCACTACCAGTCAGTAACCAACCCCCCCCCCCACTCCCTCTTTTCATTCTACCACTGAATCTAGAATATATTGAATTGCTGCAATTTAATTCTAATACTGTATGTCACAGAATACCGGTTATAAAAGTATCCTTTTCCCTTTGGCAGGTTTACTGTACTTCCCAGTTTTTGCCAGTTTGTCTGTTTATGACAAAAATAATACCAGCAAAAATAAAGTACTTCACAGTACAGGATTCTATCATTTGGTTTGGCTGCAGATCATCTAAGTACATTATGCACATTTCAGTATCATGCTGGACTGGATTTAAGTATGCTGGATGGCAGATCATTTAAAGTATGCTGGATATCATTTTATGTGATCCTTATGAGCCTCCCTGTTCTGCCCACTTACCCATCCCTCATCCCAACACATGCCATAAATTAAACAAATTTCATTTAGAGTGGGATGGGGGGGGGGTGGGTCAATTTCCTTCCATTCTTTTCTTAACTTTCCCTAAAAGAATAACATGTTACACAATGAACCTCAAGTTTAAGAGAAAACATGGCTTAATGGCAACCACATCAAAGAGCTATGGATAAAGTATCTACGTAGAGAAGCATGAAATAACTGCTGAAGCAGAAAACAGATGACTTTCGGTTGGCATTTGTCTTAAAATCTCTACAGGAGGAGCAGCCATTATCAAAAGTCAAGTTGTTTTTTATAAATGGTTACCAAGGCAACAGCATCAGACTGCATCAGCTCTTCCTCCGTCAAGACGGCAAAGTATGCGATGTTGGCAAGGATGTAGATGATGGTGATGAGAGGAATGGCGATTGCAATAGCGAGTGGCAAAGTTCTGAATCATCAACCAAAAAATAGAGAAGAAAAAAAAACAAATTGAGAGACCTCACTGTTAATCGTTCATTACAAATTTAACATTAACTCCATTGTAGACGATTAATTATATAGGGAAATCCTGTGTGTCTACATTATCTGTAACATTTTGGTTTGATTAATTAGTAAAATAACTTTTAAGGAGCATGTCACGTACAGCCCCCCCCCCCCAGTTGACCAGCTATGCTCTGCAACACTTAACTGAAGCAAGTGGAGATGGTGGTGTACGATATTTTTTAGTCAAACTGTGACCACTGTTATCGATGGGCAAATTTAATCGCCGCAAAGCCTCGACAGAAACTGCCAATATGGCCACAGTGAAACAAGAGGGGAGAACCATTTTTGTATTTTGAGACACTCAAGATGTGAATTATACAGTAAACTTAATTGCATGCGCAAGTTGGGGAAATTTTTCCTTGCTTCGAGCAGTTTTGACTCCTGACCCTCTTCAAACAAGTATAATTCTCTC
The DNA here is from genome assembly GCA_000934455.1 of Apostichopus parvimensis. NCBI lineage: Eukaryota > Metazoa > Echinodermata > Holothuroidea > Aspidochirotida > Stichopodidae > Apostichopus > Apostichopus parvimensis. The sequence continues at coordinate 35,191 of KN885560.1, read as the reverse complement.
TCTTTCTTGCTGAACCTGGTCAAACCATGGATGAAATCAAATAGTTGAAAGATAGAATCAACTAAACCATAGAGCAAACTCAGCTGGGAGATTGTCAATTACGGTTGCCCATTAACAGAATATTAACGTCCTTAGTATCGCACAGTTGCCGTGTACCGTCCTACATTTTGCAACACAATTTCCTCTGCCATGTTTACTTGCTTTTCTTGTTGGATGCATTTTTTGTCCTGTTTATCAATATGATTCGTTTGGAGTATTGGTTTTGAAACTACACCTCTGGTCAAGAGTGCTGGTCAGCTGGTCTATATACATTGCACAGATTTAAGTATGTCAGAATTACACAAAAACTGCTCCAATCCCTTGCCCTTACCCCAAACAAAAACCAACAACAACAGAGGCAATATATTGACCTTTAAACTACCTTTTGGTGAGTCCAGCTTACACTATTGTCCTATTGTCAAGAAAAAATCTGACATGGCTTGATATGAAACTTTTATATTTTTGCTGTTTATCAAATAGCAGACAAAATTTCAGAGACTTTTTGGTTCAGAGGTCATAACATTGTGAGTGACTGAATTTTCAAGTCACAAGTGCCTTCAACACTTGAGATTTGGTTGTTGGCAGCAGCTGTTCGAATTTACCTCATGACAACTGATTATGAAAAACATCCCCGTAGCAGGCTTTCACTTCTCACAACAACCTAGCAACATAACTGAGTCTATCACAACTACCAGTGTATGTTGTTAAATACACAACTGTGACAAACACATGCCGTTACTTTGTGATTAGAAAACTGATTATAATACCATCGTAATGTTTAATTGACAGTCTGTTGACTATGTATAATCAAACTCGGATTAAGCTAATCAAGTTGACTCGATTTTGCAGATAGGAAACGAAGGCAGTATACATTTGGTTTTTTTTTTCTTCCTCTGACAGACAGGGCTAATCTCTAGCTGCAACAAAACCAGAATATAATTCATAGCACTGTGGGTGAACTTTTGAAATTATAAACTGAAGTTGGCCAGGTGAGGATATTGAATTCAGATGAAAGGGGTTCAGGGGTTACATAAGTTTAGTCCCCAGATGCAAACATTCACATTGTTCTACAGAAACATCCATCAGAACCATCAGCTGTCTGCTTATGCTTTTCTATACTAACCAAATGCATTTTACCTACAATACTGCAGACTTGTGGCATCAACATACAGTAGTTAAAGATGTCGTCTTTCTTGCAATGGCATTTCAACGTTTCAGGTTAAATTAATCTCGTTAGCATAATTTGCATTTCGAACAAAGTGAGGTCGTGAGTTGTTACTTTGCAGGAATTAAGATTTCTGACGAAAACACGACATGGACAGTATTTATGGTTTAAAGTTTTTGTATCGGATCAGATTTGTTTCGACCTCTTCACTTGTATTACGATATTCTCAAATATGACATAGTATCTTATCTTACCTGTAGGGGTTCTTAACCTCCTCTGTCAAATAATTCAGGTAATTCCTGTATAAAATAGATAAAAAGATAAAGGCATGTCGATCCAGATGAAAAATAGAACCCTGTGAATTAGCCAAGCATGGCGGAAACAGTGTACAGTATGACCTACACCTCCGCAATCTCATTTTTCGTTAAAATAGACCAGTGCTTTTCATAGAGCTCTACTTGCTCATATCATGTACTATTTGCTCTTAGCCAAATTAGTGAAAAAATTAACCCCCCCCCCCCGTGGTATTTACAGCAGAGATGTATAGACTTTACTTCTTAACTATTGCTGGCTAATAGGCCTTTTCATTTCTCCCAAAGAGCAGCATGAAACACTAGATAGATACTAGACAAATGATCAAAATACCTCCGACCTATACGTACATACGACCGATAAACCCTGACTGAGCTAATATCAACACTCACCATCCTGCATACGAGAAAAGTCCTCCATAGAATGCAAGAGCGATCTTTTCTCCAGACTCACTCCCCTCAAACGAATTTTGGAAATTTGTAGTTTCTCCTGCGAAAGAAAATGAATTAACGATAATAAAATAGGAGAACAAATGTTTAATTTTAAATTAAATTCCAGGATGATTCAGGTAATGCCTGTATTAAATAGATAGAAGATAAAGGCATGTCGATCCAGACGCGAAAAGTACAAATAATATAAAAAATAAAAAGTAAAGGAATGTAAAACAAAAACAATGGAAATTTCCTGTCAGTTTCCATTTCAATTTGCATGTGATTTGCATATATACAGTAACTGACATAAATGTGTCTGGGCGAATATCTCTTTAGCATCATGTGAAAGGATAAGTTACTCTCCTCTCCCCCCCCCCCCCCCCTCACCTAAAAAAGGTTAATTAATTATTGAGACAAGAATGACGACACTCCCAGTGGTTAATAACCAGTTCTAGCAAAAGTTAATTATCATAAAATTTAACTGTTAGCAAACTGCTTATCCACTAGAGAGCCTGTGTAGAAGAATGTGTAAAAGTAATTTTGCCTGACGTTTCAATCCTAGCAGGATCTTCTTCAAAGGCTCGTCTTTGCCTTTGAAGAAGATCCTGCTAGGATCGAAACGTCAGGCCAACTTACTTTTACACAAAATTTAATTATGCTAGTTAGAACTTAGAAGCCAGAGAATGTATTGTTTTTTACTTGTTAAAATCACATCCCCAAAGAATCCGCAAATGTCGCAAGAGGTTGACAGACAATGCAAAGACAATGCAAAGGTCACTTTCTATAACAGGCGCGTAGCCAGGAATTTGCCAAGGGGGGGGTGAAAATGTGGAAAAATTTTCAGAGCCGTAGATATGGCATTGCATACTATCTAAGCGTAGCGCCACCATGGTTGGCGCGAAGCGTACAAGAAAATTTTGACTGAAAATGCCTCCCAGATCGCTGGAAATGGCACTTCCCAGGCCTTGTAAGTTGCATCTTAGCATTTTCTCTTTTGAAATTACTAGCGATATCATAAAAACATTAAAAAAATTTAAAAAAAATATGCTCAAGGGGGGGGGCTGCCCCCTTCGCCCCCCCTTGGCTACGCACCTGTTCTATAATTTACTGTATGGGAACTATATTACATAAATAATCATGATATACAGTACTGTATATGTGGTGGAGATTGCTGTAGGTAGTTTATACCATAAATCACATCCTTTGTGTAAAATATCTTTGTAAGTATGGTGGAATTGTTATTACTATGTGATATATTATAAACCATCTCGACATAAGCCCCCGGAAATTGCAGAATTAATGTCGGGACGGTGACATGATGAAGCAAAGTGGTATAGGACACCCCATCTTATCTACAATCTCAAACAGCCCTACAGGATAGCAAAGCTGTATAAATGTATGGGCTCGAGAGATGTATGGGCTGTTAATAATTTACGAGAACGCATGTACAGTAATGAAAACACGCTAAAACTTATCATGCTACATACAGAAAATAAATACTTGCAGCTTGTGCTCTCCCAGAGTAGATGTACGGTACTTCAAGTTCCAGAAAATGATTTTTCAACATTGATAACTTATTCCAGTTACTACTGTACCGTGTGTGTACTGTACACTCCTATAGCGTCTAGTAAACTGAATTAGACTGTATGTATGTTATCATGGCGGTACGAACACTACCATGATACAATCTGTTTCCTGATCAACTGGAGAGAGGGTTCATTGCAAGGTGGTGGGGTTGGATTGATTCTTATTGGTCATGGTGTGTGGGACACTTAAATAGAATCTTGTCTCCATAAAACTCTTTCTAACTTTAGGATATCAGTATTTCTCCTAGTTATTTCTCTAGTATTACTCCTAGTTATCGTATTACTCCTAGTTATTTCATTAGAATTGTTCCTAGTTATCACTAATACTATAGTCCTAGTTGTCAGTATTACTCCTAGTTATTTATCTAGAACTACTCCTAGGTATTTCTCTAGTTTTACTCCTAGTTATTTCACTAGTATTAGTCCTAGTTATCAGTATTACTATTTCTCTGGTATTACTCAGGACTACTTATTTCTATAGTATTACTCCTAGTTATTTCTCTAGTATAGCTCCTAGTTATCAGTATTACTCAAAGTAAGATGACTCAAGATTTACTAAAGCATTGCCAACCGCCAAGCACATTTCTTCCCGAGCCATGTCATTGCATATAACGAAACAGAACACACTTCCAGCTTGGGGGAGAAAGAGCAAAGCAGTGTGCACCAATAAAAACAATTAGACATTTTAGGGCCCTGCAAGATGGTCCCTATTGATAGGTATCATTCAATTCACCAAGACTACAACCAAAAAATAGAGCAGTTCTTTTGCCCAAATAGAAATTTCTACCAGCAGACAGATGTAATGTGTGTGTCCGTCAGTCAGATTTTGTTTTGACTGTTATTAAGGTAAACACCACCAATGAAAACATTGCTACAGACAAAATAAATAGATTCCAAGCTGGGATGCAGAATTTCAGAAAACCAAAAAAATTAGGGGAAAGTCAAACAAGTGATTAGGAAAGCATTGTCTCAAACTCCTTCCTGTCAATGATGAGTTTTCCTGAAGTTTGCAACATCTTCAGTCAAAGCAGCTCAACCAATTGCAATCAAATCAAGCATGCATGTAAAGTTTAATGTTTATTCATCAATCAAACTGTGAGTCAGTATCATTAATGTGTACTCGGTAATCACTGCTGACCTGGTTGGCTCACCGGGAAAAGTTTCGGGTATTCCCCTTTAACAATACCTCTTAATCAGCATCTCGAAATTTCGATTGTAAAACTTAGTCTCACCCTGACCAAAGAGTCTAAAGACAAGTAACATCCGTGCATAATTTCATTGCATAAATCTTCAATCTAACTATTTACTAATACTGTATCTGGCATCTGCTATGTGTATTGTTACAACCATATTGCTGCTCCGACTTATCATTAGAGAATTTGGTTTACTTCCCTTTTTCCTCACCATGACCGCACTCTCCCTCTACTGTGCCGACAGTTGAGCATCTGGAAACCTTTTAATAATATTTAATATATAATAATATTCAGGATTTATGAAGCGCAGACATATCCACCGATAACGGTGCTCAAGGCGCAGCGCAATATTACCCTGGTCAACGACAACCTGTCTAACATAGAGACGATCCCTACACATGGCAGCAGCGGAACAGCGCCCACCTGACAGTTTTATCTCACAGCTAAGCCCCATTCATACACCTGGGTGAAGAATGGCAATGGAGATAAAGTGCCTTGCCCTAGGACACAACCTAATGATCTGGCCAGGACTTGAACCTGCAATCATTAGATTACAAGCACTGCCTTAACCAAGGGCGTAGGAACCGGTGGGGCTGGGGGGGCGCCAGCCCCCACCAGTGAAAAATATGGTGGGGCGGAAGTATCATTCCGCTCCCCCGCTCCGCAAGTCAGAAAACCCCTTTTTCATTTCCAAATGAGAAAAAAATCTCATTTGGAGCACCAAATTGCATCTAAGGCCAGGTGAAAATACAAAATTATTTACAAAATGGAGTGGGTGTTGAAGTGTGCTATATTGCACCAAATTGCATCTGAGGCCACCTGGAAATGCAAAAAAATTCCAAAAAAAGACCCCTCCCCTTGGCCGGCCATCAGTCTTCAGCCCCCCCACTCAAAAGTACTTTCCTACGCCACTGGCCTTAACTACTAGGACACAATGCTCTCAATAAATCTCTCAGTGAACACATAGTCTACCCTTGGAATACCTCTACATACACCATCTTAAATCTCCATCATGATCTTGTTTACACTGGATACCCATCTCAAAACAGGAAATGTTTACCCGGGCTCACGCATTTTAATGTTTTATTTAGCCTTGTTGCATTCCTTTGTACTTTATTCATGTTGTTCAATAATATTTTTTAATGGACTAAAATAGCAGACTATATTTCAAGGTGATGAGTCATGTTCTTTTAAACGTCACTTTACAGGCAAACAGGGAGTGGGGAGGGGGGGGTGGGGGAGTGTAGAATAAAAATGATGTGTTGTCTCTCAGTATGTTAAATCTTGATTTCAGTGGATCTAGACTGGTGCCTGTACAGTAATGCCAAACTGGTTTATTAGGTACCTTGCCACTGCCGTACCTTGGTGTCTTACTCACCACGTCTGCATTAATTAATTTAATTACTTAATTGACTACAATTTTGTACACACTGTTATTTACTTATTTTGGTTAACAATGTCTCTGGTCCTGTTGAATCTATAGCAATTCCTTCCTTTACTCTACAGTGCAGTACTACAAACATAACATCACCGAAACGAGTCTAAAACTTACGTACGGCTTAAAACGTGGATCTATGTGACTATGTCGGTGTTTGATTCTGTAAATCCTGTATCGTTAACCAGTGCTCAAGTTACAACTATAATACCAGCAAATGTAACAGTAGAAACCTACAGTACCGTATAGAGACTATACAGTAAATAGGAATAAATGAAATGGATCATTGCAAAGTAATTTCTCCCCAGGGAGGTTGCAAATTTATAAATACCTACCAGCAATTTTTCTTGTGCCGATCTCACATTAAGAGTCTGATACGAGTCTGCACACTGATATGAAAAATAGAACCCAGAACGAAGACGACGACATTAGTCCACCTCATCCCCCCCCCCCCCCTCTCCTCTCCTCCGATGTCAGTCCCCTGTACCCCCCCCCCCCCCTACTCCTCCGACAAAGAAAAACTGATACACATTTAGTTCTGTTTTTTATAAGAAGTACCTTTCTGTGTCCATCTGCGTTCAACATACACGTCACTTACCTCTGATGAGATAGATGAACCCGGTTATGATGATAGCGACCAATGCGAGGAGCTTAGCAATTGTGAAGATATCTTGGACCTTGGTGGCCCACGGTACACTCCAGGCATTGACCATGGCAAGAATGGCTGGAAAAACAATGAGAATAATATAAAGTGGTTGAATGAGAAATTTCAGGAAACCGGAAATTGAAGGTCAGTTAATTGTTTTTTTTTTACTATAAACTTACAAAGTGGTAAATTATAAGATGAATTTTAAGATCAAGTGGGCACTCAAGTCCTGTTGACCCTGCATCCAGGCCCCTTAGCATCATGGTGCCTGCAGGCCCTGCATCTAGGCCCCTTGGCATCATGGTGCCTGCAGGCCCTGCATCTAGGCCCCTTAGCATCATGGTGCCTACAGGCCCTGCATCCAGGCCCCTTAGCATCATGGGGATTTCAAACTTTGCGTGTAGACCTACGATACAGTATTAAGCATTTATACATGCCAAGTGTTCATGACTGCATTATTTACTGTGCTTTATTTATCCATCCATGACACAATACAGGTATGAGAACATGTAGAACAATTGATGAACATTCTACAAATCCAGTTTGAGTAAAACAATGTGTATTAAACAAAGTTGTGTAGTCATGTATGGTATGTACAGCATCTTGATAGAGCTCCACATATCAAACATACATTAACATCCAGCAAATTGTGCCAATAATCTACAAGTGTCTTTTAATAGATTCTAGGCTGGATACAGTGCTATTCAACTAGATATGAATCGATTCTTTCACACATAAAATTCATGAAAAAATTATAGTTTGGGGGAAGTGTAGAGACAAACATTAAGACCTCTTGGACAAGGTGGTTAATACAATGTGATTATATTTACAGTATACAGGGTTTGAGATTTGGGGGAAGGGGGTGGAGTTGGGCAAATGGCACGAGTTGAACCAAAGGTCCAGTAGTGTAGCAGCACCATGCCTGCATGCAGAAAGATCTTTTCTCTGATTTTTTTCCTTACTGTAGGTGGTGGAGTAACATTCTGTGCGTTAGACTAAGTAGTCCAGCCACTTCAATTGATGAGTCTCAGATATCTCTACAAATTAAAGTAGTACAGAAATTACTATTCTAATTTTTTTTTTTAATCCAAATTAATTTTGTGCCTTTAGTCATCCTAGAGCTGTGCAAGTTACAAATACAAGTGAGTTGTATTTGCTCACAATAGTATTAGGGATTTCCACAGATAAAGTAAATACGGTAACAGAACCCATGCCTGGCCAAGGAGGAAATTCAGTGTTTACATCTAAAATATAACACAAACATCAGTCTTGACGTGCATAAGATTTGTTTATCTATCACAGAATCATGAAAAACAATCACAAAATCATGAAAACACCTCTGATTCTATACCTTACACTATAGTAAACTGTCTAACAATGCATCAGCTTGTGAACTATTGTGTGTTTACAACAATTTGGCTACTTAGCTGACATATGCAATCAATCCATGGCAAGTTTATTGGTTATTTGTAGATTGTATTAAATGCAAAGTGCTCAAATTTGTGGTCCTTTCAAGTTTCTACAGTATTTGATTTCTTCAAATGCACATATATATCTATATCCCCCGCCCACCAGCAAGAAAGCCTCCACTTAGTAAGATTTTAAAGGAACCTGGCCATTAATAAAGTGTAAGTCTCCATCGCTATAAAGTCTTCTACGATCGAGTTAAGCAGTAAAAGGGATTTTAGTTCTTTGGCATGCCCCGTTGAGATGATCGTATAAGCGGGAAAATTGCTTTTGAAGATACATAAATTCTGCGACAAGCACATCCAGGCACTGGCTGTAAAAATAAAAAAACAAGACTACAAAAGGAAGAGAGTTTGTCTCATTTGACATTTTAAAATGCAGAAGTACATGTTGCCAAAAGTTGAAGAGACGAAGCTATTTGAACTTTTTTAAGTCTCATAATTAGAAGGAGTGCTAGCAAACTGACAAGTTGACACTATGAGGGTTTATGATTTTATGATTTCCTGCCGAACAAATGCCAGAGTTGCTTTTTCCAAAAGCCATATATAGAATTATCAGAAGTGAAGTCTCTTTTAATACACTTCTGGAGTGTGTTACTTTTGATTTACATTTGAAAACCTCTTCACAAGATCTCTGGCAGCAAAGACCAGGGTTCTGCCGCTGCCGGTCGGCGCCGGTCGGACCCGACCAACACGCTGAATTACCGACCGCCACAATCTGCCTGAGTGACTTTTCCAACACTTATTTTCGATAGGAACTCCAAAAAACAGCTCCATAGCCGGAGGGCGTACAGAAACAATCTGTTTGAGACTAGGGGAAATCCAGTTCATAACTGTTCAAATTTCACAATATCCAACACATCACAGTGTCATACTTAGTAAAAATTACCAGAGTTCCGCATTCCAGACCAATGACTGTTTTCCGTTTCCAACTCCCGATCGTACTTTTGATAGTTTCATTTATATCTATTTTTATCGCGCGAGACACAGGCACTATCCAGCTAGCTAGTACACATACGGCCGTTAACCTTTGTAGCCGGTGAATTTACATCATATTGCATTAGGCACGACCAGCGCACTCCGCCTCGTAGTGACTATACGTGACGGCTACGCCAACTAGTCAGCCACGTGCACGGTGCATTGCTATTGCTTTTAAGTATACTTAATAGGCACCACCGGCTGGTCTGTACTCTGGTGCTCTAGATATTTGTCCTAACTTTTTTCATTAATTATGAAAAATTCCAGACATGAGATCTCATTTCAAAGCTGTCTATATGTGGCTCAGAATACTCGGGAAGGGCCATTTCCGGCCATCTGGGGAGTTTCCAAAACCCAAAATTTTCTTGTACGCTCCGCGCCAACCGATGGTGGCGCTCCGCTTAGATAGTCCTGCCGGCACTCAATCCACCCTGAAAGACGTGGACAAAGTCTGCATAGCGAACACTATGTTTCCTTAGTCTTTTGGTAGCACTTAGGAAAATGTACAGACTGATATTTACAATAACAAGAGCCTCAGACTTAACAGGCAATGGAAAACCTTGTTCACATTTGAGAACGTCATCATCATCGTCATCGGGACCTTTACGCTATCGCGTAATGTTCTATCCTTCTTTGTTGATCCACTTTGCATTCCCAAATGTGGACACGCCCTTGTCAGCCTTATATACCTCTCCAGTATTAATGTTATTTTCAACACATTATTAGCGCTCAAATGACTTGAACATGACTTGAGCTGCAAAGGTTTCCTAATATCGGTCAATAATTGAAAGTTTCTTCAAATTTGACACTTTCTACAGTCTAATGCAAATTAAATGAAAACACTTTTTGATCCAACAGTGTAAATGGTGGTATTAATGCTTGCAACATCAACTTCAAAATTGTGAAAAATATTCAAGGTTTAACTGTTGTGCTGTTCTTGAAACAAAAAAAACCTGTTTTGCTTTTGATTCGGTCATGAAAATAATTTCTAAAGGTTTTAGTTTATATGAATGATCAACCCTGTGTGATGCCTTAACTTTTTACCCTATGCCCACTAGTAGAGTACAGTAGTTGTCCATTGTCAAGTTTGTCCAAACATGCACAGACTATGCATCTAGATTGCACGCGGCCTGGTTAATTGGCGGGAAAAAAACCTAGTGGGTGTTGTATTGTATTTATGCTATTAGCAGTATCTCTACACTAGCAGCTGTAAAATACATTCTATTTTTGGCAGTTCCATTAATTTAGACAGGCATTATCCTTCACCGAGGTGTGACGAATATTTTGATATTACGCTGTAGTGACACTTCAAAGCAGTTACACTGGCGGCATATTGGATACAATATGATGAATATATGTGAAAACACAATTTTTTTCTATTTTTTATATAAAAAGCTTAAAACCATTTGCACTGTCCATATGCCTGCTTTGAAGCATAACACCAAAATGTCAGAATACTGTGGTGGTACTAGTGGATTTGTAGCCATACTCGACTTTGATTGGAAGTAATAAAATAAACACTCGATTTTGTGACTCAACAGTTTATTCACCTACATGTTTTCCTTGAGTGCATGATACTGATACAGTAATGTGGGATTTGGGATAAACAGTGATGATGTCACTAAATCGTGGTTGCAAACATATAAATTACAGGACGGAACACTGCATGAGATGACTTTTCATAACATTAAGCCGGGTTAAACCACAGCGTATATTATCTACTAAAACTCATCTTGGTTATTTTCTAGCTTTGCGTCCCTTGACATGTTTGCTTCCTAGCTCTGTGGATAGTCAGTGTCTTTGTTGTTCGTTACTTATGTGAAGACCTTAAAATGAAAGAAGACCTCAAGATTGTAGTGTGACCTCTCGGAGGAAAACACCACCTAAGATCTTCAGTTAACGCTAGCCCTTGTCACCTCTGCATGCAAACACAGACCTGCGGCAAGTGTAAACGTGGACGACGTACCGCAGTACAATAACTTGCCGATTGACTTGTTTTAAAACAATCACTGTGACCTTCCACGCTCAGCACTTTCGTAAGGTCATGTAATTGCATATCTCATCTCAGCAAAGCGAAAAATTGTTTGTTTGTTTGTTTGTTCCCAGGCTGTATATTGGATAATGTTTCTTGCTCTCTCTCTCGCTCCATACTGGTGTCTTCATGTATTTTAACAGCTCTTTACGCCTGCAGCTTGAATATCTGCTTCCAGAAGGAATTTCTAGAAGAGCACCGTATAAACCTGTGCAACAGATCAATATTATGCAGCTCTGTTTGTTAGGACGTTGCACTTACTGTTCTGACAGTCACATGGCCCTATTCTGTAAATTCTCTGCTAGTTTTAGGTGTTAATTGTTACCGGACCCTGTATGTTACAGTAGGTTAATTTACGAACAATGAACACCTTCCTCACCCATTATACATATGTATATACTGTACATATTATAAATACTGTATATATACATATATATTCACAACCACAACCATGCAATTGACAATTATAACACAGGGCACATACAAATGTTACGCCCTAATCACATTCACACCAATGTAGGAAAATATAGCCTTTGTCATCGTAACAAGCATCACATGGAATTCTTTGCTGCTTAATATCAGGTCACAACCTTCCTGAAATTCGTTTTAATACAAATTAAAGAGATTTTACTTCACTCTATACTGAGATTGAGGTTTCTATTTCTTTCTTTTCTTTTTCTTCCTTTCTTCTCTTTTTCATAGTTCTTTTCTTAATACAGTACCTGTTATTTGTGTATTCTATGTACAGGGAGTGTATCACTAGATAAGCCCACAAGGGTTCCTTGATACACTTCCTTTCACATTCCATTACTCTCTGTATTCGCTACATTTGTTGTATATATGTTGTGAAAAAACAAATAAAATAAACGAAAATAAATGAAAAATGTTAAAGGTTTTAAGTCACATTATTAATTGACACATATGGTACATGGAGGTCACCACATACTGTAGTTACCAGTGTCTTGCTAAATCTTCCAATCTGGAAACATCTACAGATCTTATATCATTATTTACACTCACTGGAATCAAAGACGGTTCCATTCAGTTCTACTCTACTTCCCCATCCTCCACCCCCACTCCCCCCACACCAATGTTAAAGTGATACTGTAGCTACAGTAATATACTCGAGACTTCAAAGCTGTTGATACAGTACATCGGTCTTACTTTTGCTTTACAAAGTACAGACCTATATATTTTAATGTCTAATCTTAAAATAAAGCCATTCCAGCATGTAACTCCCTTGTGCTACGGTACATATAAAGACTCTAATTGCCTCGCACGATCGAGAAATGTGTCTACGAATTGATCGGTCCGTGTATTAATACCCGAATGCCGAAAGCGACACTTCTACGCATCCATTCACAACGACTCTGGATTTAAATTGACGTCTTTCTTCCTTAATCGAAGACAAACATCTCCCAAGGGAACAAATCAAACCTTGTTTTCTTCCAGTGGTCTGCTCTTCGTTCAAGTTGCCTATCGATTCCACTCGGATAAAATCAGTCCGGAATACGTGGCGCAGAGAAATTGCTGATCGACAAATTTAATGGGATTTAATCAATGTTGCTGGGGAAATTTTTTCGATATATGAACAGTTTCTAATAAACAATTTCGATGGCCTTGGTACCTAAAGTTTAGAAGGGCAATGTCATTATGATTTGGTAACCATTAAAGTCGTAGACCTACTGCTCTGTGTTATTGAAGAGCTACAGTATTAAAATTCTTACCAGAATTTATCGGGTATTCAAATAATTGGCACTTTGCAGAACAGATGCAACAGCTGAGAATTTCATGAAGAAATGTACAGTAGAAGCAAATATGCCACCATTCCTCAGTGCCTAATGCTTGTGAGGGAATAGAACCTAAACCACTACTACATGGGGAAATCATCTGCTGCCATTCCAAAGCTATGATACAGTAACTTGTAGGCCCAAGTCTTCTCATGGTCTGGACAGCACAATTGACCTTTGACCTGCAGTGTCATAACAAGAACATACTGTAAAATGCATGCTCAATCTTTGTCCTGTAACACTTATAATAGAATAAAGTCTTCAAAAGAAATTTAAGGCATTGACCCACTGCTAACCTTTGACCTCCAGTAAGGAGTGTGCACTAATAAGGCTTTTTCACCGATTATTAAAAAGGGAGCCCTAACAAGTCGTATTGTAAATCAAACTTCGCCTTCCTACGTTCTTGAATATCAGATTTGCACATTTGAATCTAATATGTAAAGTTACTGCACATGTTATTAAACTGAAGTCATTTTGTAACATGTACCTTTAAGGTTCTTCAATTCAATGTTTGCCTGAAACTTTAACTACTATATATTGCTGTGATATGCAAGTGTAACTTGAAAAGACATTAAGTAAACATTAAAAAGCCATGTCGAAGTGTAATAACAAAGCCAATTTAGCCTTGGCACTCAAATATACATTTGATGAAAATTCCAATATTATTGACTTTTCTTTGTTGCGCTGTCAATATCTGTTCTGTATCATTTATTGTCACAGTTACGCATTTCTCTGATTGGCTGGAGATGAACAGTTCAATGCTACATTGTTAGAGGGAAGAATGAGAATTAGAGCAACAAATTGCCTCGAGGGATGCTTTGAGCACTGAAAAACAAAAATTACCACTTATAGAAAGTTCTGTACATGTAAGTGACTTAGATTCCGGTTGAGTGGCGATATCTCGTGGAAAGAAATAGTCATACTGTATATATGCTTCTTCAGAATATGAGTAACATTTGCATCCACTTTGACAGCATAAAGTTGAAATGGGTAACAACAGAAAGAGAAAGAAAACCCACAGACTTGTCAAGCGGTAATGTGAAACATTACTGAATAATAAAAAATTAAATATAAAAAATTT
>KN885559.1:19096-33724 GCA_000934455.1 Apostichopus parvimensis | reverse complement strand
GTGATTTTATTGCCTGTCTTGTATTTTTCATTTTAAAGGAAAGTTATCGGTTTAACTAAGCCCTTGACCACTGTTCTATAAGGCCTCTCTGATAAGTTTACATTTCACTGGTATACCAGGTACTTGTAGGTCAGTATACACGTTAAACTGTTATCTATATATCCTTGAGTTCTAACATAACCAGCAAATCAGTGAACATATAATCAGTTATGTACACTTTATAATATACATGACATGTGAGTTTAATTTTAGCCTTATTTACTGTTAATAATACTAATCATAATAATCATAATAATAATCAGCAGTTATTTTTACGACGCTTAAGCGACCACAACTTTGGGAGAAACCCGCAAGGGCTTATGGATTACAACTGACACGTCGGGTGGCTTCCAGTTCAACATTTTTTTTACTCAAATTTGGAATCTTTTTCAATTTAGAAAGTCATTTGTTACTTTCCGTTCTTACTGTCAATTACCATTACTTACTGTTACTGTATCTTACAGTTACTGACCGTTACTATAGGCCTACTGTTTCTTACCTTAATACTTATTATCATTTACCGTTACTTACCGATTCTTATTGTTACTTATCTTCCCTTACTGTTACTTCCCGTTTAATACTTGACTAAAAAAGCCTCGAACCAGGGCTTCACACGACGGCTTCACATTATAATACGGTAAATATGGATCATCAACTAGGCTAATAATATTAAAACATTTTTTTTTGTGTGGTTTCGATATCTTCATATTTGACCAGTTAGTTCCTCAGCAAAGATCAACTTATACAAATGGATCATCAGCTAATAATATTTAAAAAAAAATTTGTGTGGTTTCGATTTCTTCATATTTGACCATTTAGTTCCTCAACAAAGACCAACTTATACAAATGTCATTGTTTGTAGCCTACGTATGTGTGTGTGTATGTATGTGAGTTTGTCTAAAAGCGTCTTCAGACCACGTTATTTGCCTTTATTGTCCCCGATTTGACCTTAAACCGATTCCGCCCTTGAGAATTGATTACTAAACCAAGACAATAAAAACCCCAAAACGTGTTTATAATTCAACAGAATAGAATTTATTATTACACTTCCTCCGGTGAACTTGTTATCTCCGTGTATGATTCTATATTTAGCTTTACTTTTTTCGTAGATGTATTAATATGTTCGATTAACTCCTCACTTGTTATTCCTTTGTTTTTAGTCTCATCCTTCTTCCCCCACCAAGAACGCATCCGCAAATGAACATTATCAATCAACCTATATTAAGCCTTAAATGTTATCGATTTAATATGCTTTGTATACGTAATCCCTACTGACATGTTTAATCCATGCAGCCTAGCCCTAACGCTATATATTGCTGGCCGCTCGGGCTTATTTCCATACGATCACCGTCTTCTCAACTTATAGCATTACCATGGTATCACGGAACTTTTACAATACGTTCGATCATATAGAGCTGTCTAAATGGCAGCTCTCTGGACCAATCAGAGTGCTTTCACGCTTCAATACTCTCAATATGCCCGCCTACTTTTTACTTCGTCAAACTGCATTGTGTGTAGTATAGTAATAGTAAGTCGGCCTAATTCATTCACCACAGTTGTCCAAATAGCATCACTGGTTTATCACTTTTGGTAAATCATTTAGCATCACAGCTTGTCGTCTGTTCCATACATATTCAACTGGATGGATTAACGGAATATTTGAAGTTTTTCTCTTTTTGTTGGGAAGTTTCAATCTAGTCCAACTTTGTCGTTAATATAGCAGTAGTCTGATAGCTCAACATTGGCGATATTTTTTGTTTCAAACTTTTGCAAATAATTTTTCTCATTGGAATATTTGTCACACTCTAATAAGCTATTGGAAAACGAATCCCTGAATAACAAAAGCTGTTGGAGAAATTTCATCCAAGTCCAATCCTGGCTACCCCCGCAAAAGAGGTTATACATTTAATGATAAAACCACAGCAGTAGCTGGATTTATAACTGCCTAGTTTTTCAAACGAAGATGTCGGGTCTTTCACGGTTTTCTCTTCGGATCAGGAATTACTAAGCAGACGGTGTACGGGGTGGGACTACACCCCCAACTAGGACATTTATTATCCTTACCATCTCAGCCGTTTCTTTTGCTAACTCCGGTAAGTTTTTGTATCACAGTTTGTAGCAAGTAGACCAAAATACACAAAAAGAATACATGGTAATCCCCCACAGAAGCCTAATAGTGGTTCGTAACGCTTGGATTCGCCTACACACGTGGTGTTTGTGTGGTCTTTTCTGACAATCTTTATCGTAGATTGTCCCTGGTTTATATCGTGGTATGCTTGGTTACGTTCGTTACAACAACAACAACAAAGTAGTTACAATAAATACAAACCCTATTGACTGTAAAAGTTTTTTTTTCTTTTTCTTCTTCTTTTTCTTCTTTCACCTCGAGTGAGGTTAATAATTCCAGGTCTACAGGGACAATATGGCATTTATAAGGCTACATTGATGCTCAAAAAAAAATCCAAAAAAAAAAAAAAAAGGAGGGGAGAATATACAAACCTCATTATTAACGTGCTCAAAAGTGTTCCTTGTTTCCAACGTATTTTCAACTGGTGGTTTTTAAACCGCCAAAATTATTCTCAGGTTTTGCATATCGTTAAATTAGACCACTATACATACGGTCTCGGGGAGTGAAAATGACTTGAAAAGTAGTTCGAAATCTGAAAACTGAAACTGAAAACTATATAGGTTTCGATTTGGTAGATCATGCGGTGACCGTAATTTGACTCTCTAGCATATTTGGGTACAATGCTTCTGGCCAGTAATTACCATATGATACCCCAACCCTGCTGATATAGTATCCCAGACTAACGAAACCCACTGATAGCCATGTCAGGTATCATGTTTTCTTACATGGGCCAAAACACGCCCCCCCCCCTCCTGCCCCTCCCGCCAACACAACCTACCCCTAATGCCCAGTAGGTGATGAACGTGACTTGATCCCTCTAGGATTAAGTTTGACTCGCCGAGGTGATTCAGTGCTTATCAGATACATGTTTATAACCTTATTGTTTTTTTCAAACAGGGACGTATTCATTCGAGACATTTCTGTCTCATTCAACTATTTTCATGTTCCATTTTTGTCAGATTACAACCCCCCCCCCCCCCCCCCCCCTTCCTCTCTCCCCTCCTCAGCTTTCCTGTAAAATAACTTAAACAAGTATAATATTTCAGGGAAAGATCGTGGTCGGGGTGCTATTATCTGAACAATCTCCAGAAAATACGAAATCGAGACAGTCTATATTCGTTTTTCTTTTGTGGAGGAGGGGGGAGGTTTGTTGTTGTTGTTGGGGAGGAGTGGGTGGGGGATCCATGTTCAGGTGAGTTACGGAATTTATTTGTCATCAGTGTATGTCAATCCAACTTGTTTACAATGCATTAAATATTGAAGCTAATTAATATTACGCCTAAATAGTAAATATAAAACAAACTAAACCAGACAAAAAAAAAAAACATATATGGTTACCCATGCATACTCAAGCAATTCCCGAAGATGAAACAAAGTTATCAACACCTTGCTCAAAGATAATCGAGAATTTTCACTGCCACTGTCAAAACATTTTCCCCGTGTGCAATCTTTTACTTTTAAGTACCAAAAACAGAAAGTTGACCAGCGGGAGATTATAAATCAATTATCAACAAGTTTTGACAAGAGTAAAGAACTTCGTTGGGCTAAAATCAAATTAGATATGGTGACATACAAGAAACATCCCCGAGTCAAGATCTATAATCATGTCATTTCTTCCCGGTTTAACGTGAGCATCTGGTAGTGATTTGGGGTGGGGGTGGGTAGGGTGGGTGGTATGGGGGTGGGGTAATATATATATGTAGCATATAGAGTACAATTTGGGTTCAACAGACCTGTAGTGCGAGTATAAACAGCATGTGTACAGATAGAATCTCACTTGGGTACTCACTATGAGGACGGATTCAAGTACAAGGATCTCAGCTCGAGTATAGGGGTAGGTAACATTGTACTGGTATCTGCATGATATTGCCCCCCCCCCCCTCCCTAAGTGGCCCGAGTACGCGAACACGTCCACATGGATCAGTACCAATGTAGGAAACTATAATCTCGAAGACGGGTATACTATAGTATATACGGACTTATTACAAGTCTGGAGGCCACTTGTGATGTTTTACACGACCTTCATCTATACATCTATACATACACACGCAGTGTTACGATGTTCGATGCGTGTAAATATTCTAATTTAGACTTTCAATGTTCCCCTGGGATTTTGTTTAAAAATTCCCTCGAAATGAAAGGATCAATAAATGTAAACTACGGTACTAGTAATATATCGGTTTGTCGAATTCTCTAGAGCTCTTCTATAGCATCGATTGAATCCTATACGTTTGTATAACAGCTAACACAAATTAAATTAAAGTTACATCTTTTAATTGCATCGGAAGCTTTTGTCCCGAGACCCTGACCCAGCTAAATGTCTTTCAAGTCTGTCTTAACTCATAATAGCACAATGTAATTACTTTTCCGTTCAAGAGCATATATAATAGGGACATGAACACAGTGAAACTATACCGTAATACCACACCATGGAAGTATAATATTGGGCACCCTGCCATGGTAGAATACTTCCATGCTCATATATAGGCCTATAGACATCTGACAATTTATAAACAACTTACATACAAAATATTTCCATTTGCCCAGCAATGTGTTGTTTTTTTCTCCCCCCCCCCCCCCCCCTTTGTGTTGCTTTTGGACATCACTAATACCATAATTCCATACCAACATATATCAACAATACCCTATAGAGGCATATTTCGTTAAGAAAAAAACGGAGGAAAATGAAACTTTTGAAACTTTCCAATATGATTTCTGTATATGTATTTACTACGAGTATACTTCGATGTGATAACTGACAGGGAGACGAATTGTGTTACCAGTTGAAAGAAATATTTTGCGAAATTTTCGTAAGTATTTGTTAAAATTATACCACAATTTAAAACGAACGCAAAAAGTTGCTTTAGCTCGCCACACACATTGCCACCCAAATCATTTTACTGTTTCAGTTTGTAGCTTTCCGTATATTAACACGCAAATAAATGATTTTGCGTTGAGATGGGTACCTTTTTTTATAACAATATCAAAATTCCATAACGATGTATAGCTCATAATGCTTGATTTAGTCAAGATTTAACATGTCCTTTTAAAATAAAGAAATTTGATATACAAGGGGAAAAAACTTTCAGTCTTCTCGCGGATTCGAACCCGTGCCCCCACCTCCGCCCCACCCCCACCCGCACTCCACTATCTGTATGCGGCTTATACCTAAAACCATACTTAGCTACGGATATTATAGATATTATATCCAGTTGTTCGCATCAGTAAAGCGAGCATGATATTCAGCATATGCTTCGCCATGCAGTATGTGATCGATCGAAATAATTAATACTGGTATTACTGGTCCCTTTTTTTGACATTTATGTTATGCAACAACCGATCAATCATGATGTTATACAAACTGATGACGTCATTGAAACGTATCTATCACGGTCCTATATACTTTTACTTGTACTAAAATAGTGTATAGGTTACTTACTTATATAAACCCTTTAAGATATCATGCCTTTTTTACCACTGCATGGAAATCACTACCAGTACAATTCCTTTTGGCTTCGAGCTTAAAGCAAGATATAAATAATATTAAATATTAAATATGCCATTCCTCAAAGTTTTTTGGCTCTCTTGTTTATAATCTTTTTCCCTTGACATTATAGCTGATTATCGAATTACGCAGACATCACACTTCGAGAACAAAATTACCTCAGAGACAAAAAAACTAAATATTTATTATCAAATATTATTGGTAATCATGTGTGACCAATGTTCATTATATGGTACTCTGACTTGCACTAGGAAGTTAGATAATGGTCACCCATGCTCCAAATTTCAACAAACATATTATACCACCCATCACAGAATAATGATTTGCCCACACGGAGATGTTTTAACTGTCTGTTTTAATAATCTTCAATGGCGGATGAAAGCCTTATATCTAGGTTAAAAAAAAAACTTTTGAAAACTTCGAACCATTGTAGCATGCTAAGACTTTTGGACAATATCGACGACCTATTTTCAGCTTGAATTGTGTGTGTAATGATTCGGAATATGCATGGGGAAATAAAGTGGAAATTTTGAGTTTTTCGAGTTTTCTTAAAAATTGTTTGTTAAGAGACATTGTTTAGGCTCTTTCAAAAGACAGAGGGAACATATAGTTTAAGACTCTACACAGCTGGAGTCCTCACAACAGTTTTAATTAAAAATAAAATAAATAATCAGAGGTTAAAATTCATTTGGTTTTGTCTGCAATAGAGGAAACATATAATAGGCTTACTTCAGCGTACTGTTGAATATTTCATTCACGCGGTTTTCGAGAGTAATTTTAAAGTTGGTATATGCTTTGTAAAAGTTTGTACCGCCAAAGGTGAATTCGAAGCCACCCAGTATTGTATACTGCAGAAAGAAGATTGACGGCATTTTGGCATTCACCAAGTCAGTAATACTTTTTAAGAAAAAGTCGCGCAGGAAAGAACCTGGGCACGAAACAAAACTACCGAACGACTGATCCGCTCTCAACCCCAGTCCCCTTGCATCGGGACTGTGACTGTGTGATCATCGTCGGGTGTGCATCACCATTCCCCTCGAAAGGGAACAGATACTACACATGATCTTAGCCACTTAGATAACTTTTCCGTCCCGCGTGCACTCGCCGACTGCCACAACCATGAAGTACTTACCGAATATAAGTTCCACCAGTAAAACAGTAAAAGGGAAGTATTGTAGGCATTGCAACACAATGACCCACGTTAGCCAGAGCACTGAAGAAGGGGGAAAAATGGAAGAAATAAAAAAGGGTGACCAGTTCTCAATGTGTGTTACGTATATATCTGACTCAGACTATGATAAAGAATATCGGAATTCTGGAAACAAAAGATCGGAACTTCCAGCTGATTATGTTTGCTAACACCTGCCATGCAATGATCCGGCAAACGAACAGAAATATATACGCAATACAGGCACGCATATGTGTTACCGATCTGAATGAAGAACGGCACAGTATACTGGAAACTTTTTTTTCTTTCGACTCATCTGCATAGAATTTGAAAACTTTTAACATAACGCATATACTGTAACTGAGCACAATAACTTAATTTGCATAATAGAATCGGGACGTAAAATTGTCATTTTAATACTGGTACCGTATGTCCACGTATACCATTAGCAACTATACTTAAACATCTGTAGGTTGGTGTTAAACTGTGAAACTATGAGGTCCCTTACCATACGGGACCGAATAATTAGATAGGCTAACTATAAGGTCTAACCCCGGGTTAGATCTTGCATGGGGTTGGGGTAAGGTTTGGGTCGACTTATGGGGTATAACTGTTACGTCATAATGCTGTGTTGAGGACGGGTGAGTTTATATAGGCTTACAATGTAGCTACTACGAACCATTGTTAACTTACCCCCACCCCCCCCCCCATCGTATGGCCGATTATTATCTTCTATAATATTTCTCATTTTATCTGAAAATTAATTCCGAAGCTTTGATTGAGTCTACATGTTGATGCCGACCTTACATAACCATGGAGGTCTGTTTTTACCTCCATGGTATAACTCTCATTTGCTAGGCCAACCACTGCCTTCCATTTTTCACACGGTTAGCTCAAAGACGTCTTCTGTTACAATGGTCCATACTGCATTGTCATGTAATGTAGACCTGCTTCGATATGTAATGAAGTTGAAAGAAAGTTCAATTGTCGAGCAAGTTTATACGATCAAAATAAGAGAGCCATTGTCTTCTCCTTGTCTTTCCTAATGAAGTGTGTGTTCCAGGATGTGGTAGTTGCCACATGGCTGAAAAAAAGGTTAATCTTCCTCACAAATACTACATAGTAAGCCCTTGTTAATGGGTTCCGCGATACTTCTGTACACGCAAAAGCCGCACACGCGTTTTATTTACACTAACGGATTTGTCCATATCGATGACTCACCGTCTATTGTTATGCGCAGCACCTGGGCGTACGTATAGCACAAGCTTGTCCATTGATGATAAAAAACAAAAAACAATACTGCTACTTACAGTCATACAAGGCGTGACGAATTACGAGACGAATAAGAAAATATGGTAACAATGAGAGAAAAAGTTAAACAATGTTTGATTCATTATAAAATTGTAGTCTTTGTCATAGCAGCTGCTGTGTTGGTTTAGTTACAATATATATCTCACAGTATACTCCCAACTGAGCGGTGATTCAATCTTGCGAGCTATTGTGCGGGCAGATGGGTCATGTATTTGTTCTGCATGATGCATATATCCAACCAGGTGATATGGGGGACACTAATGTTGTTCATACGGCATATTTACAACATGTTTGTATAGAACATGTGGTACAGTTCACATGCAGATGTATATCGAGCCTGTGGGTCAAGAATTATTACAAAATGTTGAAAATACCTAATTTAAAAAAAAATTGTCGGTAATCAATAATGTGTTTCATGTTATGCACTTCTGCACTGGTTATATAGAAAGTTTAAAGGTTAGGCCACATAATACAACATATTTCTAAAGAACAAATTTTTAGATTGTTCTACAAAATTGCTTTGGGATTTGTAAAGGTGTAGGATATATACTGGTTAGTCGGGGGAAAAACATCGTCTACATATCGTAAGTGACCACTTCACTTATGTGGTCAGTACTGCAGTTCTTCTAGTCCATTCTATGAGATTGGGATAGTATAGGACTTAATAAGAAAGTCAGGCCCGGCGTGCCTATTATGCGTATACTATGCGGCTGCCCAATAGGGCGGCAAAATTCGATGGCGACGAACCCGCAAAAGGCTACTCTTAAATAAAATCCTTGATTCGCCTCTATAGCTTTGTCATTACAATACATGCCCCCTTCTTAATCAATCGGGGGGAACTTATATATCCTCTCCCATACCTCTGAAATGCAGTGCTCGTCACTGGCATATGTTTAACTATTGTAGTATACTAGCACTGAATTTTAGTTCCTTTTTTGTCCAAACTGCCCCAGCCCAACCCCACCCCATCCCCATCCCCACCCCACCCCCAATTATCCCTTGTTTACACTCTATTTACAAAGACAAACGTTAATGGCATAATAATTGTTAAAGAACAAAAGTGAAGTTGCGTGCCTTGCTTGATTTATTTTTAAATTGATTATATGTTAACAAGTTTGTAATGCGGCTAATGCCTATTGTTAACATGAACAATTCCTGGAACAGGTCATATTAAATTTTGAATCATATTCTATGTTGTTCTTCTTGCTTGTCAGTGGAAACTATCGTTATAATATTTCACGTGATCACGTTCCTAGATCTGTATTCGATGTAAAACATTATATTACAAATAAAAGTTGGTATACACATGATCGATATAAGAAATGTGACACTTTTACATGATTTAGATATGACATAAATATATTATCATATACATTAATGCTCTTCATATGATATCATTTCTAACTTGAATCTTCTACAAGTATCCTTCCTACCTTTATATTGTAGACGAGAACTTGTCGCTGTTTCCATGTCGATTCCTCGTGTAAATACCACGTAACACATTTTTTACTTGTGTGAGTAACTGCGTATTAGAAAGGTAACACGACGGTAACAGTTATGATGGAGTGGGATTTAACACGCTTACAAGTGTTAACGTAGTGGGATTCTTGATAACATTTTCAACAAAAGACAGAGACTGCAGTGGTTGGAGCAAAGAGCCTGACAGATTTAAAATCCCACCATACCTAGCCTATATATAGATTGACCACAGTGCAGGGTATAGGCCTGTCCGATGCGGTCAGCCCTACGCCCGCAAACCCGATTAGTATATACAACTTAATTGTGTGACATTTCTTTTTCATATGCCGGATTGAAATCTCTTAGGCTTGGCTGGCCCGTGGGCCGTCAATAGGTGTGTAAACGTTTCGGTAAAGGAATGCATAGGATTAAGCAGATTCACATATGCAATGTCTAATCTTCTCTCCTTTTCTCTCTCCCTCTTCAGACTACTACTGCGTATCTTACAGATTACCCTGTTTGGTTAATCCCGCCTTTCTGAACCCATTATCTTTCTCTGAGGAATTTATTATCTCAAAACGTCATCATGGGTGAAGCGCATCCAAGCCTTCCAGCCGTCGTTGAGGAAACCGACGAAGAAATAGCTTTCCATTTTTCGGATACCCGACAGAGAACGATAGTAGCGTCCATGTTCATACTTGTGGCAATAATTGGCACTTTGGGTAACTTTTTAGTCATTTTTGCTGTCATAATTTCAAAGAAATTAAGGACTGCAACTAATGCCTTCGTCGTTAACTTAGCAGTTGCGGATCTACTGACGGCGTTGTGTGTCCCATGGAACGCCGTAGCTCTATTAGGCTTTGAGGGACTACCGGTCCCAGAACCGTTTTGTACCGCCGCTGCGGGGGTGATGTTTACCTGTGTAGGGTGCAGTTTATATACCCTCGCATCGATCGCTGTCAACAGGCTTATCCTGATCACCAGACCGCTTCATGTTTACAAAAAACTATTCCGACCTAAATTTATTATGACGACAATTATGTTCATATGGTTGATACCGTTTTGTATAGCGGTGGTGCCGCCATTCTTTGGTGCTGGGGCTCTCGGTTACAACGAAAAGTACCATACATGCAGTGGTAAATCCGCGCATAAGAATTCGAACACCTATGACGTCATTCAAGCCCTTGGACTGTATCCTATACCATTGGTTACCATTATAGGTTGTTACGTCATTATTTATGTTCATGTTCGGAAACACGTGCAGAAGATGAGAAGGAAAGAACGAGAAGGAACCGAACTGTCTTATTCTGCTTCCGGGTCATTCGTAGAGAATAATAGGTAAGTTTGCAACTCATTATTGTTTGGAAGTTGTAAGTCTACTTGGTGGTCTTGCATCGACCCCTGTTCTCTCTTGATCCATTAAAGGGTGTGAATACTCGCGCAAAAAAGAAACGTCTTATGCCGATAATTTGACCTAGTTTCGAAGGAGGTGCAACAGACGTGTTAGACACCACCATCGATCCCAGAAAATACACATACAGCTTGCTACCGTCGGTAATTAGACACTAGTGTACAGTCAGTACATACAGCTGCGGTCAATACCCACAGCACAGTATACAAACGATACAGCGATGGACATCTCAGGTCCAGCTAAAGATAAGAAGGTATCACGTTTCATTATACTGTCTGCATTTTGTAGCGACACGAACAAAACGTCACTTGCAAGCAACAGAAATTTAACTTTTTCAGATGGCCGCACGCTATTTGGGGCGAGTCTTCAATGCCTTTAACGTCAAACTATAGCCAGTCAATATAATATATAAATAATCGCACATCCTATCGTAAGGCACATGCATTGGAGACGACGCAACCCAACCCTACCCTACAACACCGATTTATCAAATGAAGTGGCTGGACTACTTAGACTAACACACAGCTGACCATTATGTCAGTTCCTCAGATCATGCAACATAAAACTGAATAGAACAACAGAAAACGCTTGTGGCGTCATATTGACATGTCTACAATGCATTACAAGGTTATGCATAGGGCAAAGGGTATTTATAAAATTATAAGAGAAAAACATGGTTTCACAAAATGAAACAATCATTAACATTTAGGCCTGTATTCATGAGCCGACGTCATCGTCAATTCAGACTTAAAGGAGCCTACCATAGAGTAAGCATATAATGCTGCATAGCACGACTATCTTGAAAAACGAAATAGCTATATAGTAACCCTGCTAGCGCACAATGATTGCTTCCGTTTTTCTCGGGCTAAAATAAACATTAAGACTGAACGTCTACCTAAAGTCTTGTTTTGTTATTTAATTAACTGGCAGAGGAATAATTGAATGATAAACTTTTGTCGAGAACTCTTACAGTCTTATATAGCCGCCCTATGTATAAGCCTGTATTAAAGCTTTATGTAACGGAACGTGGGTTATATAGTTTTGCGGGTATAGATAAATACTAATTAAATCTCAAAGACGTAATCAATTTGTCTGGAAGAGAAATCAGTAGCTGATAAGATGAATATTGTTTTTAAGACACATACGGGACAGTATCAATTCAGTATGGTACTTTTACATGAGTTTTAAATGTCCACGTAAACCTATGTATAGTTGGCGCTTTTAACCTATCAGTGGTGTGCACAGCATTTCAAAGATGGAGGAACCAAATTGTAAAATTCTTTCCCGGGGAAACCCGATTCTCGTTGTGGTCACGATAACTATGGTGGATATTGGAAATGTTGATCCATGGTAGTTATGGTGATGTATTATAACTTCATTACACATGTTATCCATTTCACGGTAACTATCGTGGACTATTACAAGCCATTCAAGGAGGCCTGTCAGTATGATATTACAGAAAGCGACTGGGATGCTAACCCTAAACACATCGACAATTTCCATCGACAATGCGCAATACAATTCAAATTAGTGATTGTTGTTGCCACCATAAAACTATGCACTGTGCCGTAACTGTTGGTAAGTCTGCCAACATCAAACAAGTTCAATGCCTGGTTATATACAGAATCGACTTAGATAGTAAGTCAACCAGTGCTACATACCAACGCTTTCGACCTGCGTCATTTTCCGACAGTTATAGTGCAATAGTCCACAACAGTTATCGTGAAATGGATAACATGAAGTTATAACACAACACCATAACTATCGTGGAACAACATTACCAATATCCACCATAGCTATCGTGACCACAGCGAGAATCGGGTGCCCCTAGAACTGAACATTTATGGAAGGGCCAGAAGAGAATGAAGGAAGATAAGTGGCTCTGGGGTCCTCGTAGACAATTAGCTTTAAACGCAAGGTCGTATTAAATTTATCTTTTGTGAGTGGTTAAAATGGGGGGGGGGGTACACCCATATAGCAGTGGCCTCATTCTTCCCTGGCTGAATCTAAAAAAAGCCCCGACTGAGTTATTTCCCTCTCGATTGACAATGGAAGGTGAGGGCCATGAACCACCCCACCCCATCCCACACAACCCCCTCCCTCTTGTGCACGTCACTGATACGTTGTTTCCTATCCTTTCATATATGTTAACGAATACTGTGTTGGAATCTCCATGGACGAAATCTGGTTGATTGGAAGGCTATATACCGAAATCATATGAATTACTTGCAAATACAGTTACAATAAAATGTAAAAAACTTATCAAATAAAAAGATTAAATATTATGCACATGTTAAAATTATGAATGGGATCTTCCTACCGATCGAACATAAAGTAAATACATTGAAAATAAACTTATTACAAAAACTTAAACAAATTAACCAACCAGAACGGTTAAATGTTTGCATTTTAAATGTTATTTCATTCTTGAACGTGATAATAGCCTAACATAAATATATATTGTAACACCATGATGAATTTCTGGTCGTCGGATTGGTGGACGTATTTTCAGATTCTTCAGCTAAATCAGAAGGTACTATATTTAGGGAATTTATCACACGCATTGTTCCCTTTGTGCAATATGATATGTATTCTCGTGGATCCGTTTGGTTTAATAACAATAATAGTTAGATTAAATTAGATTAATAAGAGCGCCATGGAAAACAAACTAGTTTTGCTGAATATAGTTTACAGTTGAAACCATGACAAGACGTAATATAATACGCCATCACGCAGGTCACATGGAATTATTTCTCGCATTGTCTGCAATAAAAATATGTAACATTATACTTTATTTTTATCATGGTTATATCGATCGTTTTTGCATAGTAGCCGATTTACAGTAATCATCATGGCCTATAAAAGTATCCTTTTTCTTTTAACATATTAACGTATATACTCATCTCTAACACTATCACAGTACGGGGGGTTATCCTGCCAGTAAGTGAGCCAAAGGCTGGAAGAATGAATAAAACATTTCCTGTAAAATTGAGGAAGTATATACACAGCCTGATCTACAGCAAGTGTGAAAGTGTACGACGCGAAGAATCACATGCAGGAACAAATCACTTGTTTTAGTGACTCATTAATTAATACCATGAGAGATTATGCCGGTCAGGAAAAACCTATAATTATTCCCGGGTATGACATATCTTCATATTTCTTGACCAAGATGGTAAGGTAGAATTGACAGGCCAGGATGTCTGTTTACATCCCTTGGGCCCCAAGGAAGGACGATTTGCCAAAGAAATATCTCTCCCCTGATGGTCAAGATTAGTTTATCATCGAGAACAACAAAGGAAATTATGATTGACATATTCCGACATTCAATTCCTTGTTGGATTCTTAGATCTTAAGCACTCTTGGTAAAGAGAGACATGCGAGGTGTACCATACAGGAAAGATAATTTACCTGAAATTAAAAAAAAAAAAACTTACTCGCCAAATCGCTTACCAGAATTATTGATGAAATTAGTCATAAACTGCAAAAACGTTGCCATATAAAACAATCAAATATTACAATCAGTTTTGATAGGACAGAAATGTGCTATAAATTGGGTTCAACGAATAAGTATACTGGTAAGTACTTAGAGATATATGAAGGAGTTT
>KN885557.1:127857-144602 GCA_000934455.1 Apostichopus parvimensis | reverse complement strand
TACTATGAGGTATGATGATTGACTCAGCTAGTAGATAACACAAGCAATCTCAATCACAAGACAGATAACTAAGGCATGTATTGTATTAGCTATGAGGTATTATAAGGGAAAGATGATTGGCTCAGCTAGTAGATAACACAAACAAACCTCAATCACAAGACAGATAACTAAGGCATGTATTGTATTAGCTATTATGAGGTATTATGAGGTATGATGATAGACTCAGCTAGTAGATAACACAAACAACCTCAATCACAAGACAGATAACTAAGGCATGTATTGTATTAGCTATGAGGTACTATGAGGTACTATGAGGTAAGATGATTGACTCAGCTAGTAGATAACGCAAACAAAACTCAATAATGAGGCATAAGGATTGACAAAATGGGTAGGTGATGGAAACATTCCTTAATCACAAGACAAATAGCTAAAGCATAGGATGAGTATAAAGGGATACCTCATGGGTGAGGCATGGATACTGACTCTGGTAGATAACAGAAAGATACCTAAGCCTCAAGACAGATAACGTAAGCATAAAGGATGGTTATAAAAGAGATACCACATGAGTGAGGCATAGGGACTGACTCTGGTTGATAACAAAAAGATACCTCAACCACATGAGAGATATATAACTTCGACATATGATGAATATATAAAGATACCTTCTGCATGAGGCACAGGGAATACAAATAAAATATGAAAAGTGGTTCTTTAATTTCTTATTGTGAGCTTCATGGCAACTATGGTCTGCTACCAAAATTCTGACAAGTATAAAAACCAATCTACTTCAGTTTACAACATACATCATGGCTTGCACATACTACACCTGAATAATATGCAACAACACAGTAAATATATGACACATGGTTTTACCAATAAATAACTACTGATTGGAACGGTCAGATATTTGCTCCCAGGTGCTCGTTTCTATGGTCGATTTCCTGGCTTCCCAGGAAACTCCTTCCCATCACTATACATTACCTTATAATATTTGCCACTGTTCCTTCAATCACATCTCGTTCTTGCTCCAGGCACCCACTCACACTGTCTGCATCTCCCTTTTCCTCCTTTCCTTTCACCTGACTACTTGGTCTTAACCTGTCCCCCATACTCCTGGAGAGAGATGAAGAATGTTATTACCAGATGAATACAAACATTAGCAGTACAAATGTACATCAGTCGTATAGAACTGCATTGTATATGCTGTTCTTAACTACTGAAGTACAAACGTATATCAGTCATATAGAACTGCATTGTAAATGCTGTTCTCAACTACTGTAGTACAAACATATATTAAGTAGTACAAGCATATATTAATCATATAAAACTGCATTGTAAATGCTGTTCTCAACTACTGTAGTACAAACATATATTAATCATATAAAACTGCATTGTAAATGCTGTTCTCAACTACTGTAGTACAAATGTGTATCATTCATATAGAACTGCATGGTAAATGCTGTTCTCAACTACTGTAGTACAAACATATATCAGTCATATAGCACTGCATTGTAAATGCTGTTCTCAACTACTGTAGTACAAATGTATATCAGTCATATAAAACTGCATTGTAAATGCTGTTCTCAACTACTGTAGTACAAATGTATATCAGTCATATAAAACTGCATTGTAAATGCTGTTCTCAACTCCTGTAGTACAACTGATATCAGTCATATAGAACTGCATGGTAAATGCTGTTTCTCAACTCCTGTAGTACAAATGTATATCAGTCATATAGAACTGCATTGTAAATGCTGTTCTCAACTACTGGAGTACAAACGTATATCAGTCATATAGAACTGCATTGTAAATGCTTTTCTCAACTACTGTAGTACAAACATATATTAACCATATAAAACTGCATTGTAAATGCTGTTCTCAACTCTTGTAGTACAAATGTATATCAGTCATATAGAACTGCATTATAAATGCTGTTCTCAACTACTGTAGTACAAACATATATTAATCATATAAAACTGCATTGTAAATGCTGTTCTCAACTACTGTAGTACAAACATATATTAATCATATAAAACTGCATTGTAAATGCTGTTCTCAACTACTGCAGTACAAACTTATATCAGTCATATGGAACTGCATTGTAAATGCTGTTCTCAACTCCAGTTCTCAAATCCAGTTCCTGATCAAGTTCTTAACTCTGTGGCTTAACTCAACCCTAGCATTTGCTTTTTATGGAAAAACATGAGAAAAAGATTTATCACACATGTATCTCCCCTTATAAGTTTGATGCGATTACCCTAATCTGGTCGATTAGTGTGTGGTAGAACTTTATGAACACATCCATTACAAAAACACAGAGTTTGGAAAACTCAAAAAAAATAAACTGTTTAAACTACAAAACTTTCCATCCAGACGGGACTTTCAAGTCTACAAATAAAGATGTTTGGATTTAATCCTGTTACATAAACACTGGAGGAAGAGCATTTTTTTGATAGATTTTCAAAGGACATACTTTGTATGTTCACATTTCTAATTGCAAATGCTATAACAAAATCAGCAATGTCCAAGACTAGTTGAAACCAACGTGATTGCGACTCAAACACAATCAATTTTGACAACATTTCCTGATTGTCAAACACTAGAACAATAAATCACAAGTTACCTGTCGATGTAATACCCGCCGACTTCGTCCGGGAAATTACTTTGGAATTCCGAGACGTCCAGAGTTCTGCCGGTGACACCCAGGTGGAGCACAAAGGGTTCCGGAGGGGCGGGCTTTGCCCAGAGAGGGGTACCGTTCTCGGTCTGCCGTTCCTTGACACTCTGAATCGCCAGTTCCTTGTCAGATAAGACGTTCTTTATCGGAGGTAAGGTGTTGTACTTCTTAAACTCATCGGGGGAGGAGGATTTACGTCCGTTCTCGGCTGCTTTGATGGTTTCGCAGAGGCGTTCATGACTAGCGGGCTGGTGAATGACGGGTGAGAAGAGGAGAGAAGACGTATATTAAAGAGAAGATTGATGGCATTTTTGTAGCTAAAACAACAAATGAGTCAGTTTGTTTTACATCTTTTTACACAAATGATGATCAAGTTCTACCTCGTGAACTTTGACCTTGTTCATTGGTTTAGAAACTTCCTTTGCCATGGCTGCACTGCAGTGATGATGAATAGGGGGGGAGGGGTGTCTTCACCACTCTCAGCATTGTTAAAAAAGTGGTCAGATCCTGTGGTACACTCTCGTCTATCGGATGGGGTGTTAATGGGGAGTTAATTGGCGATCCTGGGAGCAGGAATGGGTGTAACAATTACACCCCTTCCCCTTGCTTTGTATTCTCTTAATTTAACACTCATCAAAACAAAGATAATTTATGAGGTGAACAAAATAATAACTGTACCTTTGTCACAGCATGCATGTTACCACTCAAACTAAGAAACAATCAAAACCAACGCTATTTGCTGACATAAGATCTCTCTGCAATAACATGTCTGATTTTCACGCAGTGAAACCGGCTTCAATTTCACCAACTGGATTTCAAAGTAGATTAATTGTCACGTACTAATCTTTGACATTCCATGTACTCACTTCTCTCATGCTATCTTCTGTTATCGTAAACTCATACTTCTGTCTTTCTCTCTCCTTCTCCCAGTCTGCCAGCTCAGCTTGAAATTCAGAGACGACCTGTTCATCCGTTATCTAAAAGCAGAGGCATGTCAAAATAGACTCGGTTAAGACTTCTACAGTTCATGAAGAGGCCCCCCGGAAGAAGGAAAGGCTATAACAGGTTTTGAGCTGGCCGTACGTTGGCGGGACTGAACACTACCGCACACTGCAACGTTTTCCTGTTAAGGTGTGCTTCTCTAGGCCACATGCTAAATTAAAATTCCCCATGATTGGTTCGTTATACATCGTGACCCTCTCTCCCCACACTGCCAACTGCAGGTCGGGATATAACGTTACATGTCGAGTATCCTGGACAGAAGCCGATGCGATTTGAAACTGGCATAATCTGGAACAGTTGTAGCCTTATTACTATTGACATAATTTCCATGGGACGCGTAAGTTGTAATCCATACGCCCTTGTGGGTTTCTCCCAAATTTGTGGTCGCTCAAGCATCGTAAAAATAACTGCTGATTATTATTATTATTATCATCACAGAACTCACCTCACATATGACATCGATATCGTAGAATGTAGGTTCTCCGATCGCTGTGAAGCACACTTTACACATACAGGATTCTCCGGGTTCAAGAGGAGCAGAGGCGGGTTGTATATCAATCACCTAAAGAATAGACAAATCATGTCATTTAGTATTCATTTTTTAATTAACTGAAAGTGCTTTATGTCTGTATACTCATATCTTTTGTTTAAGTAGAAATCAAATTTTGAAATAAGGGTAAACATCTTAACTGGCAAACAAACTACGGAACCATGCTGTTGGTTGTATGCTGTGTTCAATTTCTCCTCAAACTATTCTGCCATCTCGTTTCGTACAATAGACACCTCACAAAAACTTTCGTAATGACACATATGGTGTTGATATGTACACTCTCACGGCAATTTGGCAGCATTTCGAAATCATCCACTGACAAGAAAAACCCCAAACAGTAGAAAAATAAGAAGGAGAATAAAATAGTATTTAGGAAAAAGTAGCAAAAGTAGGACCATGGTATAATTTGTCTACAAAGGCAACCAGCCTCATTTATCACATTTCAGTGTACTTAACTTTGGAAGGTGGGGTAGGGGGACCTTCCCCACCCCACCTTCCCCACCCCCCAGGTATAGATTTTGGCTCACCAGACCATCTGCTTCTGACTGCACAAACCACTCAAAAGATATTGCATGGTTTGGTGAATTATTCTTGATGTAGACGACCCGTCTGGACTGGGTGAAGACCGGCATGTTGCCGAAGGATATCCTCTCCTGACTGAGATACACCAGCTGTCCGGGGATAGGAACCTTCTGAGCGACCGGAACCAGAGTCTCGGACACGTCCGTGGCCGGGAGGGTCTTGCCCAGGCTGCGACAGTCATATCCGACACCGGAGAACGTAATTAGGGCAGTATCGCCACCGATGATGTGGATAGGAACACTGACCTATAACATAAAAAAACAATATTCAGGAATTTTGCATAATTTTGCATAAATAATCCTTGCGGGGGAAGAAGAAGTCAGAGGCTATTACTGTCAAGAGTGAATATTTCTTGAGATTTAATTTCTTGTTTTATTGCCCTTATCATCTCTACTTACCGTGTACGTCTTTGATTCCATAGGAGAAAATATCCACTCGATGTTTGCAGTTTTACCCGGACCGATCTCTCCCTTAGGGTTCAAACAATCAAGGATCCTTTGATCAAAGTTTTCCTGCAAGAGAGAGAAAATAAAAGAAATGATATTTTAAGAATAGAATATAGGTCAAAATATTTTGTCTGTTGTAATTTATACTTCTAAAGGCTTTTTCTTGGTAATTCTTTCAGGGATGAGCCTGGGGTACAGAAAAAATCATGGAACTTTGCAAAAATTGCGGTATAGGCTCCAGTTTGCATATGTTACAGTGTGTTAGGATGATAGTTTTTGTCCCCGAGGTAGAAAAGAAATCACGGATATTCCGCGAATTCGGGGAAATAGCTCATGCCTGTTCTTTAGGCGGGGGTTGGGGGAGTGGGGGTATAATTTACGTCCAATCTATGTCACAACTTTGATAGGGATGACAGCACTATCTCTCAATCAACCATCTGATTTCTGGTTCTCATTTCTTTTTGGCCGGCCATTCTCAGGGAGATCTAACATGACGTACCATGTCTGTGCAGAGGCAGTGCATAATCTACACAGTCCAACAACTGCCTTCATCAAAGCTGGTTGGATGGGATGTTAAAGATGCTTGGGACGAATTGGATGGGACATTAAAGACGAATGACAAGCAGAACGTCTCAACAGATTAATATTTTTTTTAAATTTTTCACGTATTAGATTAATATTTATTTTTCACGTATTAGATTTTCACATATTAGATTAATATTTATTTAAATTTTATATAAATTTTTTAAAAAAATTTCACGTATTAGAAAACACCCAGTTGATAGAATGTTTTTGTATAAATTGCCCTTTCATGTCAGGCTTCTACAAGTTTACTAACAATATGAGCGATATTAATATCTTTTCCCATTTAGGTTAGAGACTGCTCATACTGTCACACCAAGTACGATAGGAGAGAACAGTAAAGAGTGGTACAAGCACTAGAGAATTGTCCCGACTGGCTGTGAAAATCAGTTTAAGCAAAACTGACCTTCTGAAGAATTTCCAGAGATGTTAAATCGAGAAAGTATTCGACCGGTAGCGCACCGCCATTGTACATCTCATAGACCTGATGGGGGTTGTTGGCGTTACCGATGGGAACTGGCTGGAACATGTGCTTGTTGGTTGGAAAGTGAACATACTTCCTCTCGGGATCGATCGTGACACCCACAAAATTCAGCTGTTGGAGGAAGGTTTATGATAGATGGAAAAATACATAGAAATTAATAAAATGGAAATGGATGGCACAATATTTTCTTGTTTAAGAGGTAAACATAACAAACAAAAAGACAAATACACAAACATACAAACAAACAAACCACAAGACAGTGGTAAGTAAAATGATCGACCAGTTTCTGGCAGTAATCAAGTTATCAATACTGTCAGTTATCAAGTTTTATATCACGTTCTAACTTTGTTGAACTACTTACTTACACACAGCCACCAGAATTAATAAAAATAAGTCTCAATGTTATTTTGGTGACTACAGAACGTCTTTCATTAGGTATTAGGGATAACTACTGGTTTATGATCAGAGTACACTCTGCAGGTACTTTCTGATGTAGAAGCCATATAGGTTGCTTTAGTTTCTAGAGGTATTTGAGTGATGTACTTATCACAGGTTTTGTTAGTGTGTTTTTAGTGGTTATCCAAACACCTATTGCAAGAGATGTATTACTCTTGTTGTTAAATAACCATAATTGTTTATCTGTGAAATAATACCCACACAACGATGGTCTCAACAGCTGCAACTATCAGAAAAGCAGCTCAAATTTACATACAGATTTTTTTTTAACAAAGTCACAGTTTTTCCAAAAGAATAAGTAGGCAGAAAATGTGAGTACTCAAGCAAAATGCTGTGCAACTTGGTCAAATTGCTAAATATGCAAGTGTTAATCTGTATAGCAGTTTTTGTACACAGGAATGATAATGCATTTTGAAACATAAAAATTCAAGAGTCTTCAACACTGCTACACAAAATGTGAACACCGAGTTATCTCTCTGTACTACCCTACTTTTACAGTTTTCTTACCAGTATTTCTCTCCCTCTGGACACTTTAAACATGACAGGAAGACGATCTGTGCCAGCGAATTCGTGTCGGTAGCTGAAAGAAATGGCCTGCTGTTGACCTGGTGCTAACTGACCTTGACTTGGCTCTATAGAAAACAGCTTGTTGTCCATCACTCGCATCTGTAATAAAACAAAGGAACATCGTTAACAGACTCCTCCTTGCTAATTAAACAATAATTTAACACGGCGCTTGAATTAAGGATCGAGAGGTGTAAGGGAGACCTCTTTCGGGCAAGTTTGAGATTGAATTGGTTTTTCTTGTACTTTGGCGTGGAACCTCAGTAATTTTTTCAGCTTTTATAAGGGCATCAAGACATTCTATTTGAAAGTGAGAAAGTACATGTACTGAAATGACATAAAAAACAGGAATCATTTTATGAGAATATTCAGACAGTTAGATTGAGTATTTAGTACAGACTACATTACATTCAAGTGTTGGTGAAGTTTTGGAACATACCTCATGGAGTTCTTCCATGTCAAATTCACCAGTCTCTGCCCAGTATTCCAGTTCGAGATGCATATCGGTGGGGAACAGAAAGGCCCTGAAAGGATAATATCAACAACGGTGTAAATTATCAATGACTACGAGAACAATTGCTACTGTACTACGATAGAAATAACTCACATCCTGAAGCCTAAGCATATT
Organism: Apostichopus parvimensis; assembly: GCA_000934455.1. Taxonomy (NCBI): domain Eukaryota; kingdom Metazoa; phylum Echinodermata; class Holothuroidea; order Aspidochirotida; family Stichopodidae; genus Apostichopus; species Apostichopus parvimensis. The sequence goes on along the minus strand of KN885557.1, from coordinate 136,631 downwards.
GACTTCAGAACTAACGGCATGACTTGTCCCAAGCCGAGTGAAAGAATCATTTCATAATCACATTATTCCATTAACAAAATCAAGTGACGGCTTGAAACTTAATTAATGAATTTATGCGGGATGGTATAGCTGGTGCCAGAATTGGAATGGTGCAACTGGTGTTGGAAGTGAGACAGTGTAACTGGTGGTAGAACTGAGATGGTGTGCTTGATAATGGAATTTAGATGGTGTAACTGATGTCAGAAGTGGGATGGTGTCATTGGTGGCAGAAGTGGGATGGTGTGCTTGTTAGTGGAATTTAGATTGTATAACTGGTGTTAGAAGTGGGATGGTGTCGTTGGTGGCAGAAGTGGGATGGTGTCGTTGATGGCAGAAGTGGGATGAACAATGAAGTCACTACAATGGTATGAAGGGTACATACCAATCAGTAGCCACAGTTCCTTTGTTCTCCAGCATGAGGTGAATCATACAGGGTTCACTTCCAACCGGAGCTGAACTGAAGTTGTAATCCATGACAGCTCTCGTGACGGTAGCCACTTTGCGTGTGGTGCTGTGTCTGGTCGGTGTTACATAGTTTAATTCCTCAGGTAATGGATCGGATTCCAGAGCCATGTTTAAGCTAGAAATGATTAAATGGAGGAAAACAGAAATTGTTCACAGACTTCAAAGGATCTTCTGAAGACAATTCTCTGGCATTGTTGGTGCTGTCTTGCTAATACTTATGTCAATCTTTTCACACTCTATATGACTTGAGCACCATTAAATGTTATTCATATTAAATGAGTATTAAATGGATATTCAGTGATTGCCAAACCATTCCTCCCAACTCTTTATTTACCATCTGGAGTGCTACCTCTTTATTACACAGCTGAATCTTTGACGTAACCATGCCGATTCAATGTAATATTAAATAGTTCCAATATTACTTGCGATTGTAAAAACACATTTTCAGTAGATTGAAATATACAAGAGTTCTCTTTTGTAACCTATGTCAGTAGTTTCACTGATTATCTTTCACAGAAAGTTTTTCTGTCATGAGCATACCACATATTTGGCAATTTCACCCTATGTAAAGTTGAAATCAATTTTATACCATTACTTCTATACAACTATTATTGATTTAATACTTTTCAACAAGACATTTACGCTTTTGCCTTTTGCATTTACAAAACTGAAAGTGTGCAGAAAGGAACAAAAATTACACAGATGATCTAATGTTTACAAATAAAAGTCAATTGAAATATTAAGGAAAATTGTTTGTTGAAATAAATATATTGACAGATCTTTCTCAGTCAAAATTCACCCCTTCAATAGGTATGTGATGGAGTAAGATCTCAGCCATATTTTGTTTATATTTTGTTTATATTTGGTTAATATTTGGTTATTATTTATTTATATATTTGGTTAGTAATATTTGGTAATATTAGTTATATAATATTAGTTATATATTAGTTATATATTTGGTTAGTAATATTTGGTTAATATATTTGGTTTATATTGATATATTTGGTTTATCTTAAACATACTTACATGTCCAATGAAAACAGCTTCCAGAGTCTGCTCTTACTGATGCCACTAGCGCTGCCATAGCAACGAGCATCCGTGACCTGTAGAGTAGGGTAAACCCCGACCACCTTCATCTCACAGAGGGGTTTCCTGGTTCCTCTGATCCTTGCTTCATCTTCGTCTCGGTTCAGTTCTGGCGTACACAGTTCGTAGGATACGTTGAATGTATAATTCAGCCTGTGCCTCGGCCTGACCGTGGCCTGGACCAGACAACGAGACCGAGCCGGGATGACACCTTGGTGGGTATCCAGCTCTAGAGCTACAGAAAAAAAATATATTAATAAACAGAGAATAGTTACAATATTATAACAAAATGTAACACTCAATACAAATGTCTACAGAAAGAAAAATCAATTGAGAATGAGATTCTATAAAAGTATAATATTAAATTTAAATTAATTTTAATATTATTATTTTAAATGAAGCACTGGGATTAAATTCTGACGTAATAATTCCACATTTGTGGACTTATGATGAGTGTTCATCTCTCTTTAAAATTTTCAACTGAATTGTCATTCAACCACCATTACAATTACAAACAAACCTTCCAGCATACCACACAGATCTTGTCTTCATATTTCTTTGGCTCTTAAAAAAAATTGGAGGAGGGTGGTCTGGTGGATGGGGGGCCAAATTTCAATTAATTTTTTAGTAGCAAATTTGAATGAGTCAGGCAAGTAGCAGACTTAACACTTCAAAAGTAGTTTATTTTTGTTTCGCAATTCAACACAAGTGCGTACAAAAAAAGCTCCTTACCACACAAGTGTACCTGCAGTTGCTTTCTACATTGTATGAGTGTGACCAATGTATATAAGCAATTGAGTTCACTTTGAATTATTTTCATAAGATTTAACATAACATAAACATTCCGGTCAATGTTATTCAGCTGTACATTTTGTCGGAATGAGAATAATACTGTTGTTCTTATACCTGTTGCTTTTATGCTATTCCCTACTGTACTGTATTGTATGGTTATCTTTTCTTCCTGTACAATAATATGAAATGAATAAATCTGAATTGAATTACGTAGAATATTTGCAGACGATACTTAACAACTTGTCATCGACATCAGAAAGCGATATTATTTGTACCTTTCAGAAATTTTAGTGCAAACATACGTTGTCAATGTATGCAGAGAATTTTTTCAAACCCATCATTTTCTTTATTCTGGTGGGGTTTGATTATGAAGGTGTTTAAGGGTAGGAATCACAGAATGACTCTCTCTTACCGACTGCTTCGCTTTGAGCCACCTCCTCGGCATAACTTCCATCAAGAGTCTGTTCAACACAGAGTTTATAGTGTAGAGTACACACACTGTTATTGTACAGCACCAAGTCCTTAGTGACTGCCGTTCCTACTACTATGTATGCAAGATCAATGGATGGCTCCTCAGCCTGTGGAGGGGGGAAAAAAAGAAAAAAGATTAAAACATAATATCTTTTTAATCAGTGCAAAAAAATTGATCTGGTTGAAGTAGTTGTGTAATCTACTTTTTTATAATTATTTCTCTCTTAGGAACCCCCCCCCCAAAAAAAAATTAGTGATGAATTATGGTTGTCATGTTTTTTCTTTTGTTTTAAGAACAAAAGACTGACCACAAATGTGACTATACTCTCAGTGGTATGAGGTTGCCTAAATCAATTCTAATTCATGTACTTATGGGAGTAAATAAAGTTCATTGCATCCTCACCCAAAATTGAGAAGTATTTTGTGTGTCTGTTCTAGGTACGCAGCATGGTACGAATAGCTGCATTTGTAGATTACCTAACACGACCTAAAGCCATAACATGTGTACTGTTGCAATAACAAAGCTATATATATACCACTAGCTACAGTTCAAATTTATCCATGAGAGTAAATGTTGGATACTGTGAAAAATTCAAGATAAAAATAAGATTGCTTGAGCACACCTGGAGTGACAAATTTCAGGGAACATGAAATCACAATTCTGGTGGTTTTTCTCATAGAATCACAAATTTGATAACAAACGACTCTTTAAAGCATCTATGAAATATATTTCAGTTCTAATGTACATTTGTCAAGGTACACCACTGAGATATTTCAACAATTAGTATTTAATATATATATGAAAAATACATTGCATTATTTATTCTTTGGTCGAAAAATATCTCCAAAGATTGAACTACTTACAGTTATGTCCCCTTGGCTCCCTTCTCCGATCACACGAACAGAAACCCTTTTTCTTCGTTTCAAATCTCTGAAGCCAAAAGAAATACAGAAATAAGAATCGTTTATTTTAAGAATGCCAAAAACAGAGCTATCCATGGAGTATCTACTCGATAGATTGATTGATTGATTGACTGATTTACTGCTGTTTGCTTAGAATGTAGTATTCCTTCATTTGGGCTTACTTTAATAAACAAATGATATTCAGACACATTGGTTGACCATTAAAGTTATATTTATTCACCTCTTACTTGCTATGATTAAACAATGGCAAGTATTTCAATTATGTCCAATTCAATCATAACTGTTGTACCACATTATTTTTATACTTGTCACAGGTAAAAGACAAATGAGGTAAACAGTTTGATTCAAGTTAACTCACCCAATGTGTTTGACATCCTCGATTTGCATGTATGGCTTAAAGACGTACTTTTCTTCTTTCGTTGGTGTAAAACACCACACGTGAGGCTGAAAAGGGAACAATACATGCGCAGTATAAGTCTAATTAATGAGTCAAGATTAACCGTTTCAAAAGGTGCCGAAAAATTTGACAGAGATATTTTACAAAGCATGTGGTTACGTTTTATAATTGAAAACATTTGAGAATTATATTTGTTTAAACTGCTTATTTGCATGAATTGTATTAATGTTATTAGCAAGGACCTCCCACCCCTTCCCCCCCCCCCCCAAAAAAAAAGAAGTATCAATATTTTGTGGTGTCTCTATCTGATGGATCTGAAGATCACTTTAAAACTATTAATTGCAGTATTTTGTATGTTCATGCATATTTTAAGTAGACTAGTGTGCAACCACAATATCGCCTCTTTTATGTACAAATATACTTGAATAATCCACAAAAAGAATGGCAGAATTGCTGGTGGCACACTCTGCGTAATATTACTACCGTACGTTTTACACAAATTTACATAAAATGACGCTACATTTGCACACACAGGTGAAACATTGCATTGCAGATGTTAACATTTCCCTCAAGCAAGTAAGTAGCAGTTATTATTGAACCTGTGGTTCCAGAAAATTACCTTTGATGAAAAAGTCTATAAATAACTTGAATAATGAATTCAAAATGTTGCACAGGTTGCCTATAGTTTACTCTGTTAATTATTATCTTTTTTCAAGTTTTTTTTATATCATTTTAATATTATTTTTATTTATTAACCAACTCGTTTATTTTATCAATCAGACATTTTTTACATAATACAGTCATTGCAATATGCACTAAACATTAATTATTATCCCTGTATGGTTTTATATGCACACTAACATCAACGGCGCCAACCATTGCATAAAGCACACAGAGTGTGAAATGGTTGTGTGTCTGTCAAAATTTAAAATTAAAAGTCTATAATTAACTTGATTAACTAATTCAAAATGTTGCACAGGTTGCCTATGGTTCACTCTGTGAATTATTATCCCTGTATGGTTTTATATGCACACTGACATAAATGATGCCAACCATCGCATGAAGCACACAGAGTGTGAAATGGTTGTTTGTCCGTCAAAAATTAACAATTAGTTCGCATAAAACATTGACCATAATCAAATTAACATAATCTGTCATCTGATTCCAGACTGTTATCTCAGATGAAGGGTTTCACATTTTTATTTTCTTCTCCTTACCTGTGATTCGTTGGGTTGTATGATGCCAGTTCTTGGCTCTACATTCAAGTACCTCTTATCTGCATGAGCAAATATCCACTCAAACCTTAAAGGAACTCGGGATATGTTTTTGACCTTGTACGTCCTCGATGAAGACGTTCCCACACAGGTGGGTTTGAAGTATAACACCCCCTGTTAATAAAAAATCAAAAAAATAGTATCTTTAAGATATTCATTAACATATTCAAGAGTAACACCATAGTCTGGAATGCTAACATTTTATCCGCACTATATCATTTGGCAGCTGGTTTGAATAAGCCTACCAATTCAAAGAAACCATTTGGGCTTCCATATCAATAGTTATATCTAACCACAAAAGTGGAGTGGCGGTGTGCAAAGACATATGTTCAAGGCACTGGTCCACTCAAAGGAGAAAATATACCGGCTACTGGACAATGTATGTATAAGGCATTTTTTTTGACTGGGTTGGGGGGGGGGGACCCTTTGTAATGATAAACAACACACTGGACTCCCTGCAGGGCTTTTCTGATGCTTTCATAACATATGATTTACATGGCTTTTGTCAATACATTTTTGTGCTACTTCACATAAAGTTGACTTTCTATACCCCCACTCAAACTTTGCATTATAAAAAAACAATATGACTTCTTAGCTTTATGAATCTTAAGTTTCACTCAAGGAGAAGAAAGGAAAAATAGGAACAAAAGGCAGTGGCTGACCTGAGAATCTAAGAGGACAGCTGGTTGCTCCGAGGAGCCTTGGACCAAAATATCCAAGGTGTGCTTCTCTGATTCGTTCAATAACCATCTGAAACTGTGATTGAGTTTGGTATTCAACTCCCGTGGCGACTTCCTCACTGCAAATAATTGATGTTTGGCCTGGATAAGTCCCAACCTGGGTTTCACTTGGAAAATTCTGGAAAAAAAATATCAGAAAAGATGAGAATTATTTTCCACGAAATAACCATAGAGTACTGTTCGGGATATGGGTTTTTTACGCCTGTATTGCGTTCACTTACAATCTGAAAGGAACAGAATTGGTCGTGTATATCAAATACATAAACATGCATGTTGCCACGGTGCATAAATTTATGCTCAAAACAGTTTCTTAATTTTTATGAGACTTGTTTTCTTTTATAAGGAGATAACTACCTGGAAAAAAAAAATTTCTTCAGAGATTTTTAAAGAAAACTTCCGAAAATTTATCACAGTTCATTTTGGTACTCGTCAGCACAAGCTAAATAAATGACACAAAAGTTTAAGATAAGTTAGGTTATGGGTATTCCAGCACATGCATACAATCCATGAGATTTCTTGCTCGGTTTGCTAAAGGTGGAAGGATGGCTCTCCATTGGCAGCACAGTAAATATTGTAGTTTATATATATCCAAACCTTCTAAGGGTCAAACCTGCTCGAAGGTTAAGTATTTACAACCCTAGACGGAGATGCCAAGGATATCATTTTATAATAAACTGTAAATGCTAGCTATAATTATGCTAGCTATAATTAATGGAAATGGTTTTTAATACAAACATAAGGAATAAAATGTAGAAAACAATGGGATAAATAATAACATACTTATTGGGATCATCTGGTATCCTGTAATGTATGGGGGTGTCACCGGTTTTGTTTAAAAGTAGCGTCTTATAGATGGAATCCCCAACATCTACTGCTGGAAACACCTTCACCAAGGAAAGGAAAGATTGATGTGTGAGAACGTCAATTCGATTATGGCATTTCGACAAAATCAGAAAACAGTTGTGTTAGGAAATGATGATTGGACTGAAATCTAAATATGATGGTTCCTAACTTATTATTGCTGATCATCTTATTAGAAATGATTATTTTTCCCCCCTTCTTTCTGAAATGAAATGTCACAGGGTTGAAATTAAACTTGTGACATAACTTCTTCACTTGTCAACAAAGATGCAGCCATTACCACCGATGCCGAAATTGTCATTATAAGCAATTCTTGAGAATATTATCCAATCCATATCTAAGATTAAAAAAGGGTTCCAGTGCAGGAATAATTCTGTAAAATTATTACTGATGGAAGAAAGTTTAGATAAATATTTCCACAAAATGAAATACTTCCATGAAATAAAATACTTTCCATTCAAATGATCGATGTGAAGCTTTATAAATACATAAATATAAAAAACATTCTTTTCTCTCTCAAATATTCAATAATATATTAATAATTAATCATCACCAGCTTACATACATACATACACTAATGAAATAATGAAATCAGTATAACACACCCTCTAGGGAACAACTTCAAGCTTTGTTATTAATTTTTAGCATTTAATTAATTCCACACTATTTTACCAGTCTAGTGTTATCCATAGTGTATCCAGGCAGGAAAGTCTCATGACCAGGCTGGAATGTGCTTCCCACTGCTGACACCGTAAGACACCAGGGAGGGGCAAACGTCTCATCTTGTACAAGACGATAATCCCTCATACTCTACAAAAAAAAAGAGAAAAAAAGGGTCAAAGATGGGGAGGACATGAAAGACTTGCTGCGATGTCATCTCCATCGAAATGAGTTATATTAAATATCATATATCATATATAATGGATATTTCATTTGATTAAAAGGAATTTTGCTACTAAAAATTCTGCTAACTTCATGATCTATTGTACACAGTGGGTTTGTTGCCTTAAATGTTTGCATGACACCTCAAAACAAAATGAAACAGAAAAGTTCACTTCAAAATCCATGGATGCAAAACAGCTATCTTACATCATGGAGGGTGGTGGGTTGGACACACGGGGTGAAGGGGGGGGGAGGGGGAGGTTTGTTGTCAATCACAGTTATCTCTATCACATGGACCAATGCTGATGAGCAGGTGTCTCCTGGGAGGTGTGAGGATGGGGTGGTAAGTTGTTCATGACAGGTATCTCTGTCACAAAGACCAATCTGATGGGTGGGTGTCTCCAAGCTTTGGAGGGAGGGGTGAGGATGGGGTGGTGAGTGTTTCATGACAGGTATCTCTATCACAAGGACCAATGCTGATGGGTGGGTGTCTCCAAGCTTTGGAGGGAGGGGTGAGGATGGGGTGGTAAGTTGTTCATGACAGGTATCTCTGTCACAAGGACCAATGCTGATGGTCTGGTTTGTCTCCAGAGAGGTTATCCCATCTATCGCCGAGCAATGATACATTAAACAGAACATGACTTCCTCGACTGGAAAAGTCGTCAAGGAATGAAAGAAAATATTTTTACCTTGTAGAATGCATATCCTTCTAATTCAGAGCCATAAAACTGATTTGGAGCATCCTGAAAATATGACAATAAATCTGGACATAAAAATGCGAGCAAACAGGAGCAGTCACTATGTAGGTAAAATGTAAACTTAAATCGTTTCTTAACCCCCCAC